>JAOEGS010018879.1:57368-70244 GCA_025447755.1 Corythornis vintsioides
AAGACAAATATGGAAGTTGTGAAGAGAAGAGATTATTTCACACAGGGTTGGAAAACAGCTCAGGCAGCCATGCCTAAGATGTCTTGGCAGAGTCAAACTGTCTTCAGCAGCTCTTGTTCCCTTTGTGACCACTCCAAACCTCCTTCTTTTTTTCTTTTTTTTTTTCTACTCCTCATAAACGGAAACTCCTTCAGAAAAACCCAGAAATTCTTTCTTCACTGAAAGGGCTGTTAAAGAGTGGACCATGCTGCTCAGGGATGTGGTGGAGTCCCCATCCCTGGAGTGATGCAAAAGACATGTGGATGAGGTGCCGAGGGACACGTTTTAGTGGTGACCTGGCAGTGTTAGGTTAATAAGACCTTAAAGGTCTTTTCCAACCAAAATGATGCTATGAATCTTTAGTCTATCTTATTTCCTTCATAAGGGCAAACATGCAAATCAAATAAACTATCTCAAAACAAAAACACTGTAGATCTTTCTTCACTAGAAACTATCCAGGGCTGAGTCATGAGCTCATTATCTCCTGCATTGCTTCATTGTTAGCTGGTTCCTGGAATGTTGTTGTGTTTTTTCCGGACCATGCTTGAGAATGGCAGACAACATGGGCCAGAAGTCTTAGCCAGATAAGCAGCTGGCTGCAGCTTGTCAGCCAGGGAAGGAAGCAAGTTCATCTCAGACATGCAAACGTTTTGCTTCTCACCCTCTTGTTATTTACAGAGACACTACCTCTAGCAGCGAGTAAGTGCAGAGGCATGGGGATTTACTGTGGTTTAAACAGGTTGCTGTACAATTTAGTTCAGACTTAACTGGCTCATAGTTCACCTGTTATCCACTAGGACTTCCAGGTCCTTCTCCATGGAGATGCTTTCCAGCAGGTTAACCCCTCACCTGTACTAGTGCAGAGGGTTATTCATCCTCAGGTGTAGGACTCCACACTTGCCCTTGAAGCCAAGGGGGACCTTTAGCTCTCTCCTTTCCCACTGTCCGTGGTGTCCTGGGTCACTTTCTGCTTCATGTTTCATCTACTGTTCTCACTCTTGACTTTGCTTTTGCTAATTATTTTTCCTTCCCTATTTATTATTAATATATCTATTTGCTGCCTGATTTCTCCCTCCTTTTCTATTATTTAACTATACCCAGACTATGGGCAGGGTTCTCTGACTCAAAAGATGTATTTAAATTAAAGCTGTAGCCATGAAGAGATCAGGTGTGTTTGAAAGCCTCCATCACTGCCCAGGGCTTGGATTTGCTCCAGGATGTGTTGCTTTTCAGCATCCCCGACACAAAGGGATCTGAGGACATTCAAGGATCTGACATGTTTAACAGGACAGTGTCCTTTAAGACTTGGCCATTTGGTCAGTATGTGCCAAACTCAACCTTAACGATTACAACAGGGCTATTGTCTTTGGAAAGTATTCATCCTGCAGCTTGCAGGGACCTTGTGCTCCTCTAAATAGATTACAACGCACAGGATCTGGTGCAAAAGGGAGCACAAGAGAGGACTGCATGGGGCAGAGAGGTGGGCTGGGGAACTCACAGTGGAATGTACTCCTGGTCCCAAGGGGATGTGTTGGGGAACAGCCCTTTCCTATGCATTTCCCAGCACCTGCACAGCCTTCTTGCTCCCAAGACCAGAAACAAGCAGAGGAGTCATTTCCCTGTGGGAACCTGGAAAACATTCATTATTTCACACATCTGGAGAAAAAAAAATAAACATTTCTTGTTGGAAGGAGGTGGAGCAGGCTCTACATTAACCCTTGTGCATCCTCCTTCTGTTGTCCTCTCCCAGAGAGGTTTAATAAGCACAAACCCATCACAGTGCTACCTGACCTGGTCCATCACTACCAGCAGGTCTGGAGGCTGGGAATGGGGTGGTGGACACCACACAGGAGATCAGACATTGCATTGTTGGAATATATTGTTGTTTTGCTGTGTGCTGCAGCCAATACCTTGTTTGAGCCACCATAACCTCCTGGCTTTTTTTAGATACCACTCATTTCTGTGTCCTCTGTTTCTGGAACATCTTCTTCAGTTGCTCCCTTATGTATGAGAAGCCTGGGAGACTTCGCAGCAGGAATTTCAGCAACCCCCATTGGCACGCCAGGCTGTTTATCACAGCTTTTCTCCAGTTTCCTGGAAACCATAAAGCTGTAATTTCCTCTGGGCTTGCCTGTCATTATCACCAGTGTCCAAGAGCTCCTGGGTGCAGGAGCTCCAATACAAAAAGACTCCATGTGAGGCCCTCTGGAAAGGGCTGGCCACAGTAGTGCTGATGAAGTCATGGCACTGTCAGAAGCAGGAATGGGAAGGATGGAATGGAAACCTTTTTTAAGTAGGTATAAAAGCAATAAAGTTTCCATAACATTTCAGCTGGGGAATGTTTTTTCTTTTCAGAAGTTTGCTCAGAAATTTATAATGGTGTGCACAGCTTGGAACCATCTCAGGTTCTGCTCTCTTTAGCAAATGACATTTTAACTAGAAATGTGAGGTGAGAGGGATTAAAATGCTAGAGCAGTCTTTATCAGTGGTGTCTGAAAGCACTTCTGTCCTTCAGAGCACTGAAAGCCACAGATTAGGGTGAAGCTGGGAATACGCTCAATGACGCAGTGTCAGCTCTTATCAGATCTGGAGGATAAAGGATGTTGTTTCCTCTCCACAAGAACTCCAAAGCCTTCAAAAACATACTCCTGCATAACTTCGTTGTAAGTCCATTAAAGTCCCAGAGATGAATTCCATATTTCTGGAGTAATCATCACTCAATCTGTCTCTAAACACAGAAGAGGCTTCCTGATTTATTCTGCTTTGCTTGCCTTGGCCCTTCAAGTAAGCAAAACTGGCAGATGAGAGGGGAGGGCACTTGACAATAAGTAGGAAAATGCATTCAATTTAGCAACGTGGAAAGATAATTTTATGCCTCAATGTGCAAGAAGTCATACCTTCTTTGCCTAGGACAGCCAGTGAATTCTGGTGAATGCCAATTTAATATAAAAGAATGATATATACTTACAACTCTTACAATGAAGGCTCAACAGCTCTGCCAAATCCTAGCAAATTCTGCTTCTTGTGCATTCAGGCAGATGCCACCAGCTCCCTAAATCCTGCTGTGGTCTTGGCCAAGGGTCAGGGAGGTCACCCCCAGAAAGCTGAAGCCCATGGAAGGGTTGGTGGGTCTTCGATGCACAGCTCATTAATTTCTTTTTTCTTTTTTTTTTTTTTTTTTCCTGCAAGTATTTTGAGATTCATCTGAATGGAGAAAAGTTTGTAAATGACAGGTCCTCTGTGACCTCCGGTGCCACAGCTCTGTAAGGAAATGTTGACCCAAGTAACTCAGACTGCAATGCAAAAAAAAAAACCCCTGAAAAGGACAGTTAAATGTCACACATCACTTCAGAGCAGGGAATAAAGGGAGTCATCAGATAAATGGCTAATAGGGATGATTCCCTTGGTCTTGGTCTGATGGTGCAATTACTGCTTACAAGCAAAGCCCACCCATTCAAGCACTAGCATTTCATGAGATCTGAGGTATTTCTTTCTGGGTTCCTGTTGTTGAAAAAAACCAAGTATTTTGGAAAGTGTAGCTCTCTCTCCTACCTCTCCCTGCCATGCACCAGAGAGAGCCCAAATGACAGTGGGTCATTGATCACACTCAAGAACAAAGCCAAATATTAGATGACAGCAATATATGCTGCAGGACACAGTGCTCTCTTGATGACCTCTTGGCCAAGTAGTGGTGTTGCTCCTGCTCTGCTTGTGAGCTCTCCCAGAGTCAGTGTGTTCCTGCAGGGCAGATTTTTTCACCCCAGCCCTACCTGCCTCAGCACTGCCAAAAACTCTCCATGTTGAACCCCAGCCTGAGCAATTTCAGGCCATTTCTCCCACCTGCCATAAGTGATTTGAATTCTAATCCTGCCATCGGCAGCACTCACGACTGCAGGTGGAAATTTTATTACCTCCCCTTTCTTTTGCCATCCGAGTCATTAATTAAAATATTGATTAGTGCCAGAGACAAGATAGCCCCTAGTGTGATTTTGCTAGATAAATCCTCTTGGGTAGGCAGTAAAGTAACCATAACCCATGGAAATAAAGCTTTCCAATTAAACATGCTCTTTCTCTTTTTTTTTTTTTTTTTTTTTTTTTAACTCCTCTATGCATGATAATTTCATTGGGCTGATAATTAGTTTATAAGGGTAGGATCAGAATCCTTACTTAAATCAGGAGGCAGTACAGCTTCCACAGACAGGCCAGCTGCCTGCCCAAAGGAGAAATTTAATGCTGTCAATCCATGAAATTATTATCCATGTGATTGTACAAGGATTAGCAATTTCTTCAGCATCTTTCTGTTGCTCATGGCTGAGCTGGGTCCAGAGCTGCCTGATTTTTCCAGTTTTCCTTTCAAAGATCCTCCAGGAACCCCCGACCTCTGTGAATTGTGGGGTTATTTGGTAGCAGTTCAATTCTTTTTTTGGCTCAACTTATCAGTATCCTAATGAGAACTTCCCAGACCTTCCACAGCTGAGTATTTCTAACATTCATATATACACATATGAATTATTTGCCTTCCTTTTCCCCAGCTTGGGGACTGGATTTCTTTCCCAGCTCTGCCTCTGTCCTAGGGTATGGCCAGGCTCAGCAATTTTCTGTGGTTTTGCTACAAACTGGGTATCTTCAAGGATCATTTTCTGGGAACAGATTTCAGGTTGCTGGAGGCAGTTTGAGTGAATTCTAGTAGAAACTTTGATACACATTTTTTGTTGACATTCTGCACAGTCACCAAAATCACATTGGGACCATCCCTCTCCCTTCTGCTGAAAAACCTTTTCCTTTAACAGCAGCAAATGACCAGGAGAAACCCTTTGGGAATTGGTTGCAGCATAGTGGTTGGCCAGGAGCAACCCAGGGAAATAAACAAACCAAAGGGATGACAGGGGATTTAAAAGCTTTACTTTTGCTCTTTTCCAGAAGAACAACCCTTGTTCAAAAAAAACCAAACCTCTCAGCTTCAAAAATGCCTTGGATCCTTCCCCCCTCAGACCAGACAGCAATGAACCAGGTCCACTGAATCACTGGCAAACTGTGGATGTTTTCAGTCTTCAGCCTGAAGAGACTGGAACCAATAGTGAATATTCATGGGTTGAATTACAGCCCAGCAGACAAGCTGTTTAGTGGGAAGGGGTTAAAATGCCAGGAATGGAATTAATGAAGATGTTTAAAATATACAACATATTGAAAACTCTCATTGAGATGGAGATTCTGGGTTTCTGTGCTCCAGGTAAGGGCTCAAATCATGGGGCAATTGAATAAGAAAAGAGAGGTGCTATGGATTTCTAGGGAGAGATCTCCTTCACACCTCCCTGGTATTTATCTCAGCTAGGTTCAAGTAGCTCTCAGTACAGCACCTCAACCTTTGTGAACCCCATTTGGAGGATCTGGTCTCCGTCCTTGCCTTGTATAAGAGAAGGTGAGGAGGGTTAATCCCAATCACAAGTGGGTTCTCACCATGTCAAGCACTGGAAATGCAGCTGTGGCACTTTTGGAGCCTCCATCTGTGCTCAGTGGGATTTCAAAGCACCCAGCTTCCCCTCTACTGCTGGATGGATGGAGTCTGGGTGTTGGCCAGGTACTCCTGAAAAACTGCTGTGTTAAGCTGTCTCAATTTAATACAGTTGACAAGAGCAATTACTGAATTTGCTGCTCTCACCATTCGCAGTGCTGTTTGTCACTCCTCAGGAAGGAACACAAGAAGGATGTGGACCTGTTGGAGTGGGGCCAGAGGAGGCCATGAAGGCCATCAGAGGGCTGGAATATCTCTCCTACAAGGACAGGCTGAGGCAGTTGGGGTTTTTCAGCCTGGAGAAGGGAAGGCTCCAGGGAGATCTCCTTGTGGCCTTTGAGTATCTGCAGAGGGCCTACAGGAAAGCAGTGGAGGGACTTTTTATTTCTATTAGGAAATTCTTCACTCTGAGGGAGATGAGACACGGGCACAGGTTGCTGAGGGAAGTTGTGGATGCTCCATCACTGGTTTCATTCAAGGCCAGGGTGGATGAGTCTTTCCGCAGCCTGGTCTAGTGGGAGGTGTCCCTGGCTGTGGCAGGGGGGTTGGAATGAGATGGCCTTTAAAGTCCTTTCCCAACCAAAACCATTCTATGATTCAGGTCTGTGATGCCTACAAAGTACTTCACAGAAACTTCCCTTTCACCTGTTCCTGGCGTGGACATCTTTCCTATATGTGCCTTGCTGTCCATTATGTCCTTCAGCCTTCTTGGCCAGCAAAGACACAAGGCTGAAGAAAGTCAGTGGAGTTATGGCCCAGATGGATTGACTTGCATCAACCTCCTCTATACTGCTTATGGCTGTTGTCTGAGGTATATCCTTAAGTGCTTTGTAAAATCTATTTCAAGCTATGTCCAAGGGAATATCTCCCCTGGGGAAAACCTGGCAAAGCATAACAGCATGGGGTGGATTTAGCTGATGCTACACTTTCCTTTGCTTCCTTTTTTTTTTTTCTTTCTTTTTGCCATCCTCCTACCTACCTGCCCCTTGCTCCCCATCAAACACTCCTCCTCCTCCCTTAGTGCTGACAACCTTTTCATATTTCCTGGGCTTTATGTGCCTCCCTGCTGCCAGCGGGAGCTTGCCTTTCTCTTTTTAATCTTCTCGGGCCAGTAAGTCCCCTTCATCCATGTTCTTAAAGAGCACAGAGGAAGGGAAGGGAAAAAAGTGGTTCTCTTTCTCTTTATAGAAACTCCAGCCCAAATTAATGAAAATTACCACAGAAAAAGCATAATAGCAGCCTGATAGTTGACCACAAATCTAAGACACACTGTTTGCAGTTGCTTGGATGATTAGTCACAGGGAACGCTCCTCTGCTGGAAGGGTAATGAGGAAAGCAAGAATCCAGACTCTGTATTGACTGAGAAAAGTCTCTATGTGATGTGATAGGAGTTTTCCAAGTGGAAAACATATGTAGAGTCCTAAGCCCAGCAGTGAAAACAGGTCATGCTGGGAGTGAGCTGGCCAGGCTATTCTGCAGCTTGCTTCTGCACCCATCATGAGCTCAGCAGACATAAAAATCACATGGGTCAGAGGGAAGGGGAGTCTTCTTGAGAGATTCCAAACCCTCCTGGACAATGTGATCCTGGGCCCCTTGCTCTGAGTGACCCTGCTGGAGCACGGGGTTGGATGAGATGATCTGCAGAGATCCCTTCCAACCCCTACCATACTGGGATTCTGGGATTCTGTTCAGCCTGGAATAATGCCACGAAACCAAGGGAGGTAACTCACTATTTTTTATATGATGCTGTTGGTGAACAAACTTACAAACTTCTGAAACCCTATCCAGGGAGATTCCTGGCACATCACATTGCAGCTCTAGACTTGTATCACCATACAAGATGAATTGTTATCAGCTTGTTGTGATTTGGAATGTACCTTGGAAGGACTTGAGATGGGGCTGAACATGTCAGGAAACCACCTGCAAGCCAAGGCTTGTGCTTAGCCAGTATGCAGTGAAGGTGCCACAAATTCATGGGCTGCCAAGAGCTGGAGGGACCACTGTGAGCATCTTAGTCTGTTGCTTCCTTACTCCTGTCCAAAAAACCTCATTCCTATTTGCTAGTCACTTTTAGGAACAGATGCTACCTAGTCATGGCTTGGAAACTGAGAGTAGAGCAAAACTCCCCCAGATTTGGCTCTCTGGCTCTGATGGTTAGCATATGCTACTTGTCCTTTTTTGAATGGATTCAACTACATCTCTTCAGTCTTCCCACACCTTCTTTTAAGCCAGAAGTCACTTCTTTATGTAGGTACCTGTGAACACGACATAACCATTTCCTCAATGAACAAAAGGCACTGCATAAAAATATACAAAAATAAATAAATCCTAAAATAAAATAAAAAAAAATAAATTAGTCTATCAGTCTGAAGTATGTTTATTTGGTCTCTTAAAACAGCTGGGCAAAGAATCTGGTGAAATATCTAAACCAGCCTTTTAAACCACATCCTCCACTACTATATTTCTCTGCACATCCCAGACCTTGCCCTAGGACTATCCACCAGGGTGTAGGGACTTAATGAATTTTCTTCAATGTGCATTTATTTTCTCTGTTGCATATTTGGTCAGAATGTAGACGTTTCAGGTTTCTCTACAGAATTCCATTCTGGAGCCCAAAATTATGAGTTACCCTATGGTCTGTGGTTGCATACTGCTGGAATGAGACCAGCAGAGTAGCAACACAACTTGTGCTTGGGTGGAAAGGAGACTCAAGATGGGAAGAACCCAGAAAATAGAGGCAGCTGCACCAAAATAACACCAGGCTTGGCTTTCACCCCATCATCACAGCTGCCTCTGACAGTAGCCCCTTCAAGGAGGCCAGCAAGGCTGTCTGGCTCTGTGGTCAAATGGTTTAGCCACCAGTTCTGCCCAGTCTGTTACAGGGCAACTTGCCTTCCTCGGTCCTGCACCCCTGGGAAAAGTTCTGCCTTTCTCAAGCTGGAAAATGGGAAGGAGCATTGACACTTACATGCTTCAGTAGACTCCCCTGACAAGTACTGATAATGCCAAAAGAAGAATTATTATTACTGATGCAAAATGTGGCCTTGCTGCCAACGTGCTATAAGTCTGAGGGTATTGGGGTTTCTCTCCTGGGCTGGACCTGTGGTTCCTTTAGACATTGTCCCCTCCCCAGCATCCTGACCCTCTGCTCCTCGCTGCCAAAGCATCATCTACACAGCAGCTGGGTTCAGCATGTGAGCTGGTCCTTCCAATGGTCCACAACCTGGGACAAAACTCTCATCAGTGTCAGCTGGAGCTGGATGAAGGCTTCAAGGAAGAGAGACCTAACACCATGAGAGCAAAAGGAAATAAGCACAGCTGACATTTTGGGGGTGAGGACAGACCATCATTCAAGGAGATGTATGGGTTCAGTAAAAAAAGGTTTCTTAAAAATGATTTATTAAAAACCACAAACTATTTCAGCTATATGTGCTGGCATCACCAAGCCTGTCAGCAGTAAAAAATGCTTTGGAGGACATAAAACCAGAATACTGCAGCATCCAAAGTATAATGTGTGTGGACCAATCCACGTGAAGGAGCGAGATGCCCCACTGAGGTGCAGGAGGCAGGTGTAGAACAGCATATGGACAGACTCCCATGGCAGTACAGAAGTAATACATTCCACCTGGAAGATTAGGAAGCAGTTCCATTGTCCATTGCTCCAAGTAGCCTTCCTTCACAGTTTGAGTGTGAGGTGATTCACACGGCTCCACCTCCCCAGACAGAGATCACAATTCACATTTTTGGTGTCACACTTTGGATTCTGGGCTCTTTAGGGATTTTCCTGCCAGTTTCTCCTTCTCTGGGTCTGCCTTCATCTCTGCTGCTTTGCTGGCTTCCCTCTCCTGCCGTCTGAGAATCACATACACGGTCACGAAACACAGGAAAGTTCCCACCTCAAAGAAAAACTGGAGACCAAGATACCTGTGGTATGGAAAAACAACAAATCAGGGTAGCAAGGCCTTTCCTATGTGCACTAAACACCAACACTCATTGATCCCAGGCACTGAAGATGGAGATGGGCTCTGTGGGCATATTCAGCAATGGGCAAGGAACTGCTGCAAGCTGGGGTTCCAAGAAGAGTGGCAAAAGGAGGACAAATAGCTATCAAGACATACTTCTCTTTGGTGCTACACTAAGAGATTGTATCTCCTGGTAAGAAGGAGGCATATAAAACAACATCTCGGGATTGAGGGTGATTAGGACTTACTGCAGCTACTGGTCAGTGAATCCTTTGATCATGATGAATTTGCAATAGGGATGGAAGACCAAGTCCAGCCCCCAGCCTCCCCACAGGGCACAGGCTGGATCTGGTGTTTTCTGTATGTTGAGCTGGGATGTTCTGTTGCAAGATGAACTCCAGGGTGCAAGGCATCCTGCATGAACCCTGCAACACCTCTCAGGCAGCTTTAAGGCAAGGGGTCATCCCTGCTGCTGCATCACCTCTTCAGAAGCCTCTTAAGGAGTCTTCAGGACAGGCTGCTTGTGTCTATGCTGGTAAAATGAGTAATCACAGCATGACACAACAATCCAGGTTGGAAGAGACCTCAGAAGACCATCTTGTTCAATCTTTCATGGGAAAGAGAGCCCAGATGAGATTATCTAGTCTTTTGTCCACTGACATCCCAAAAAAAATCCAGTGATGAGGACTTTACCACACTCCTGAGGAGGTTGTTCTAATGAACAATGTTTCTCACTATAATGTTGGAAGTGGATCTATGTGGTGTACAGCAGCAAGTTAGCAAGGTCCTTAGCAGGGTTTTGCCTTGTGCCAATGACTTCCAAACCATTCTTGGGCACTGCTGAGAGTTAGCATGGGTCAGGGGGGGTTCAAATGTCACTGTTTGCTTACCATGGCATAAATAACTTATCCCACACTGGGGAATGCCTGACACCAAGCTCCCCCTGGGTTTCCCTCTGCACCCTCAGCCCTTCTCCTGATGTTGATCCATACCTTTGCCTGAAGAGGTTGTTGTCATAGTATCTGCAGGCTGCCTTCCTGTCACACTTCTTCTCCCAGAGGATGCAGGTCGTGTCGATGGCGCTGCCGTAGAGAACAGGCCCCGGCATCCACGCTGGAAGCAGAGGGTCAGAGGGGGCTTGGTTATGTTGTGGAAGCACCTTTTCCAGGACAGACCCAACCCTGGTTACTTTCCCATGTGCAAAACAGGGTGGAAAATGTCTCCATGGGGACTGTACCACTGCCCTGGGCAGCCTGGGACAGGCCTGGACAGCCCTTGCGGGGAAGAAATTGTTCTACATGTCCAACCTAAACCTCCCCTGATGCAGCTTGAAGCATCAAGCAACCTCCTTTCAGGGAGTTGTTGAGAGAGAAGGTCTCCCCTGAGCCACCTCTTCTCCATGCTGCTCACATCCTTCATGCACTGTGCATGTACACTCCTTCCCATGACAGCAGTGGCATGTTCTTGGGGCCTCTAGGTGAACATGAATTTTTACCATAGGAAAAATGACTAGTAGAATCACAGGAAGTTGTTTGCAGCCAGCCTGATATGCTGGAGACAAACATGGCATTATCTGCACACAGTCAAACCCTGGGTTCAAACTCATTCCCTGCACTCTTCTATTTAGCTGTGTAGATGTACCCCATGGAGATGCTTCATCCCCTCCCCACTACATGCAGCTCCCCAGACTCTGCAAAGCAGCATCTTTCCCTGGCTTAGGACAGGCTTTGTACAGTCTGAAACTCTGAATAAACAGCAGTTTTTCAGGCCTGGGGTTGCTTAGGGATGAAGTCCCCATCAAATCCCCAAGAGCTGCCATGATTTTCCAGGACAGCATTTCAACACATTTTAATTTACCTAAAACTCTCAGCAGCATGAACTGTATCCCAACTGCAAATGACTTGTCTTCAGGCTGGATGCTCCTGAAAAACAAAATTCAAAGTTTGCCCTCTGGCATTTCCACAGAGATGGATGTTTCCCTCCCTGGCATCGTGCAAATCACCCAAAAAGTCATCCTTCAACCCAACCACCGAGGAGCTCAGGCAGTTCCCATTTATGTCAGCAAAAACGATGGAGCTTCATTCATTAGAAGCTTGCCACAGCCGTTTCACAGCCTAAAAAAACCCAATCAAACTCTGTAAAAGATGAGGAGGAGCTCAGCTAAGTAATTTTTTGCTTTTAATTTAAAAAATCCGTATGAAAATAGAAACCAATATAGCCTCTAGCTCTGCCAACCACAAGCAAGACAAGGGATGCATTTTGGGTCTGAAACAGTGATTTGTCCATTGAGGAAGTGGTATTTTTTGAGGTGAGATGCCCCAGTCTATATTTTGGTGGCACCCCAGTTTGCTAAAATAACTATTTCAAGCTGTGGTTACTGATGGGGTTACACCAGGGAGAGGAATGGGTGGCAGAGGACCTCCAGGTCAGGGCACCTCAGGGGACTCAGCTTCCCTTTCCTCTCTGTCTGCCTGGTGTCCTTGTAGTTCACTCATAGCATGAAGGTGATTTAATAAAGCCTGGGAGTAAAACAGGTTTTATCCATATCTTTTTCCCCTAAAAAGCAACTCTTTACAGTGCTTTAACCACAGGAATGTGCTTGGAAACATCAGTTATAGACTATCATGGAGATCCCCACATGGCTTTATGCCTTCTTCCAGCACAGCCCAGTCCTGCCCATCCCAGGCTTCAGCTGTAGAACCCTGAGGCTCATGTCAAGGCTGGCTCTAGCCTGTCACTGCCTGCACCTTTCCAAGGGTGTGGGATATTAGTCCCAACTGCTTCTCAGCCCTGGGAAAGGAGGCTGTATTCAAGCAAGATCCATGAGAAGGAAAGAAGATAATTAAACTTCCTAACTTAGCATGGAGATGCATTAAAAAGTGCCAGAGTGCTGCTATTTAAATTAATTTGGAGTTAATGGTGCATCTCACTACTGAGGTATCAACTATGGGTGAGAGGAAGGAGTAGGACGGCTGCTGAATCTGAAAGTTGTTTTGAGACCAGAAAGGAGGAGCACTGAGGGCAAAGTGGGGTTCCTGTGAGCCCCATGTCCTAATGGGTGGAGGTGCTATGGGGGCCTGGTATGATGTGATATCCACTCACAGAATGGTAAGGGATCTCTGGAGATCCTCTCATCCAACCCCCCTGCCCCAGCAGGGTCACCCACAGCAGGGTGCCCAGGATCACACTGTCCAGGAGGGTTTGGAATCTCTCCAGAGAAAGAAATTCTACAAGCTCTCTGGCCAGCCTGGGTCAGGCTCTGGCACCAACACAGCAAAGAAGTTTTTCCTCCTGTTCAGATGGAACCTCCTGGGTTCCAGTTTGTGCCCAGTGCCCCTTGTCCTGTCACTGGGCACCACTGAC
>JAOEGS010018879.1:70296-94608 GCA_025447755.1 Corythornis vintsioides
AGGCTAAACAGCCCCAGGGCTCTCAGCCTTTCCTCAGCACAGAGATGCTCCAGCCCCTCAGCATCTTTGGAGCCTCTGATGGACTCTCTCTAGTAGTTCCTTGTCTCTATTGAAGTGAGGAGTCCAGAACTGGACCCATTACTCCTGAGGTGGCCTCCCTAGAGCAGAGGGGGAGGAGAACCTCCTGGAGTACTAGTTCCATGAGAAATTCTCCAGCAGCTTGAAATTTCCACTTGCTGCTTAGATCTGCAGGGATCAGCAGCATCATCCAAAAAGAACTTGGAAAAGCTTTTGTAGTCTCAGCACAAATGGATGTCTGTTAGTACAGGGTCTTCAAGAGCAACTCCTGAAGGTCTTTCCTACTTCAACATTTAAGACTGGAGATGCTTGACATTTCTGCTCTGCCCTGCCATGCCAGGTCTTTGCTAGCAAAGCACAACCTGCTCCTGAGCCAGACAGCCTAGAAGATGGACAACCCCATGCCCTACTAGATGACATGAGCAGGGAAGCCCTGTTTCCCAATCTCCACACCACACATGCAAAAACATGTAAAAATAAGAGAAGGACTTGGGAATGAAGTGCAATATAGGGCTGGTTTCTCTCTCCAGTCACTCATCTGGTGAAAAGCTTCCTCCTCAGTTCACAGACTGCTTGGTTTTCCAAAAGTCACATCTAGATGTCTTTTCTGGCTGCACCTAGATCATGGCCAACCCAGCCTGCTCACCTGAGGATAAGCATGAAGGACGGTGTGTGGGATGTGCTGGCAAGGATCCCCGCCAGGCAGGACAGGACCACAAAAGGTAGGAAGAGGTGGGAGCAACCACTGCCACAGCTCCCTGGCTTAGCAGACCCCATGAGCCCGTTTTCAGAGATGCAGCTGCAGTTGGTGTAGTTCTGCAAAGAGGAAAGAAAACCCAGATGCTACTCATCTGCTCAAGGCTCTGGAGATACTAAGAATATTTGCCAGCTGGCACAGGGACAGAGGGTATTTACGTTTTGTCTGTAAATAATTAGCAGTAATTAGCACTCAACACTTTGGGAAGCAGTGAGGGTGGGGAAGGAAACACATCCAGTGAAGATGGCTGAGAATAAGACTGAGTGGATGAGGAAACACACAGTCCCATCCCCACCTCCATCCTCCAACATGCTGCTGTCTCTGAAAGGAGGTCCCAGTTCCACTAGGTCCTACAGGCATCTCTAGGATGTCACATGAGTGAGCACACAGCTGGTGGTGAAGCTGGGATCACCACAGTACTGTGGATCAACTGCACTGGTACTTGGGTTCTCTCTCCATGCTTCCAGAGGTGCCTGAAAAGTGCTCCCAAGCCAGACTCATTCTTGCCTGGTTGGTGTGAGCCCCAGCAATGCATCCTACCCCTGCAGCAATCATTCTATCCTCATGCTTCCAGTCCCAACTTTCATGCCTCTTGAACTGATGATTCTTTCATACGTGGATTTATTCTGATGTCATCATTTGACAGCTGAATGCTTCAGCATCCTGCACAAATATGGGCTCTTGGCATGGAAGAATCTCACCCACAGCTGATAAAACATTCCAGCCTGATGTGAGTTTCCTCACCTGTGTTATTCCTTTTGAAGGAAATCTCCAGGGTAGCAGCCTGAGCCCCATCACCTGTACCCAGCTTGTCTCCTGCAGTGAGGCCCCTTCATCCACACAGAGCAGAGCTGGTGATCAAAGCCAGAGCCCAACCTCAGGGGAGTGTTAAATCAGAAAACACTTGATAGGGGAAAATGCAAAACCTCATCTTCGAGAGAGGGTCATAAAACTGGCACAGCATTAGCAAATGAAAGATGCCCCAGGGCAAGGAATATGGATTTTGTTCTTTTTCCTCAGCTTTGAGTCATGATTCTCTCTTTTCTTTTCTTTTTTTTTTTTTTTTTATGAGCCCTCTTTTTTTTTTCTTTTTTTTTTTTCTTTTTCTTTTTTTTCTGAAGAGACCTTTAAATAATTGATCCTAATGTTGTTGAAGGGGGACAGATTCACAGTGGATGTCATTTTGCAGAAGGGTGATCCCAGAGGCAGGATCAGCCCAGGGTCTCCCACATCCCCATTCTTCTATCACTGCCTCAGGAAGTAACCTGCCCATAAAAGGCACCCATGAGGAACTACTCCTGGCTGAGAGCATGGGGGAGATGTGGGATGAAAGGTCCCTCCTCCCACCCCTAGGAAAGAGGATTTAATATTTTACATTAAGACTGAGATTTATCTTCTACAGCCATCTGAAATATCTAAACCAAACTGATCATCCAGGCTCCTTCTGCAGTCATGTAGGGAGAGCTTGGTCTCCAGAGGACACACCACAGATAAGTGCCTACAATAGCTGAGATGAACATGGGCCAGAGCAGTTAACAAAATTCCAATTAGATAAATTAAAACTTGCTCAATCTGTGCAAAGCATCTAGAGCACAAGTCTTGTGAGAAGCAGCTGAGGAGCCTGGGGTTGTTCAGCTTGGAAGAGGCTCAGGGGAGACCTTCTCCCTCTCAGCTCCCTGAAAGGGGGTTGGAGCCAGGTGGGGGTTGGTCTCTCCTCCCAAGGAACAAGAGACAGGACAAGCAGAAATAATTCCAAGTTGCACCAGGGAAAGTTTAAGTTGGACACAAAAAACAATTTAATGATGAAAGGTGTTGTCCAGGCCTGTGCCAGGCTGCCCAGGGCAGTGGTGCAGTCCCCATCCCTGGAGGGGTTTCCAAGCCATGGAGCTGTGGTGCTGAGGGCCATGGGGTAGTGGTGCCCTGGCAGTGCTGGAGTAATGGTTGGGCTCAATGATCTTAAATGTCTCTTTCAACTAAAATGATTATTTGAAAAGCACATTTGGGACTAAGCTCTGGCAGAGAAGTTAATTGTTATTAAAATGAAGTGTTGTTAATTATCAAAATGCTGCTAAAATGTGCCCAGACAGTCCCATGCTGCCATTATATCCTGTGCCAAGAACACAGTGGAAAACTACTCCCTCTGTATGGATCACTAACATTTTTCAGATAGAAATTTGAATTGGCAAATATTTCCTTACTATTTATTTGTTCAACTGTATTGCCTGGAGAACCAGCAGAAAATTAACACCATGAGAACTCAACCATACTGGTGTTGTCATAGAAGGCAGGGAACAGAAGAAAAGAGATCATATCAGGCAGTGAAAAAACCCACCCAGGTCTGCAAACCAAGGGAAAGACAAGAGAAAACTGCAGTTCTCCAGCCCCTGTCTCAGGGCTCTCCTACTAAATTATCCTCTGACACAAACACTTGGCTTGACAACCAGTACTTGCAGAGAGGATTCACCCTGTGACTAGATCATCACTTTTTACCTTGCAAATCTGCAGGATGGAAGGTGGAATAACATCTCCCTAACGAGGACCTCCCAGAGCACACAGTGGGGGTCTCCTAAATTTCAGTGCTATGTGTACTGGGGCAATGGTGCCTCTAGGCTTGGCTTGCCACAAGTATACAAACTTGCTCCCTGAGTCCTCAAAAGCAAGAATTACCTTCTCTCTCCAACATTCTGTAGATGTGGCATCACTAAAACAAGTTATATGATAGAAACATGCAGGCTGAATCTGCAACAGTAAGCATCAGTTAAGCTGGTATTTCCAGCTTATTTTCAGCTGGTATTTCCCCCAGCTCTTCAGGACAGTTTGTACCAAGTGCAGTTTTCCATCTTGCTTTAGCAAGGAAATAAATCATAGAATCATTCTGGTTGGATGATACCTTCAATATCAAGTCGTACTGTTAACCCAGCACTGCCAGGTCACCACTAAACCATGTCCCTCAGCACCACATCTCCAGCAAATACTACTGTTTGAGCAGTTTGGGTGACAACTTCTGCAAGACATCGAGGTATGTGAAAATATATACCACCTGCACAGACATTTTGCTTTCAGAAACTTGGAAATAATGGGAAAAAAATGGAAATAATGAAAAAAAAAATTAAATAGGCTGCATCCAGTTTCAGACCTTCCCATAGTGCACATCCACAGCTAAGAAAGGTGACTTGTTGGTGAACTCTTAGGGGTGAAGGGAATTCAGAAGGTCCTTGAATCATCCATTCAATCTTCTGGGTAGCATGGGAGATCATGAAGTTAGGGTTTGTGGAGCAAAACCTGACCTGGGGTGGAGCACTGGCTGCAGAAGGACATCTTGACATCCTAGAAGTCTGGATACCTAAAAAGTTTCTGCTTGCTGCCTTGACAAATGACTTGTAGTGACAGGGGCTGTGTTAAGAGATACCAACTAAAAGGGCTTTTCTCAGTATGTTCTCATCCCACAGTGTCACGCAGAGGTCATCCAACACTAATGAACATTAGAAAACCTAATTGCCAGAGTTGAGTGCTGCATTGGTCACCCCTCATTAGGCTCCCCAGGCTAGGACAACAGCACAGTGGGCATGACTCACCAGGACCCTGTTGTCTGCGCCGATATTTACAACTCTGCAGCCAGCTGAACAGGGTGAGATGTACTCAACAGAGTCAGAGCCACAGATGGGGTTATAGGCTCTCTCAGGGCAGTTGCAATGCAGGTTACACCCCAAGGTGTGGTGTCCAAATTCAGAGCTGCATCAGGAAGAAAAATATTAAGACATGATATTGAGCATCGTTAATACACCTCATACACAGAAATTATACTGAAGGTATTTAAAGAGACACTTGATTGCTTTAAAAATCCTACCCTCTATGCACATGAGAACCCACAGAAGCTCCACTGTAACCTCTCAAGCCTTTACTCTGACTGTGCAAAGCCTTCTGACCACAAGTGGTCAAGGGGGTCACCCACTTCTTTCATATTTGGCCCCAAATGTGGGGTCTTGTGGTAGTGCAACACCATGCTGGGAGAGGTGGTGAGCTTCCCACTGAGGGCTTGGACCAGCTTCCAACAAGATCACAGGATGCTGAACATGTGAATTTACAGTAACCTGGATCACACCTTGAGGGAAGACAAGGTCCTGCCCACATTTAGCTGCACAGGGAAGCAGCCATGACATTGAAGGTGTGATCCCAGGGATGGCCACTGCCCAAATTACTCATCTGTGAGTAACATGTTGTGCTTCCCAAAATGACATTCTAATCTTGTGCTGTTTGTGTCAGAAATGTGTTCACTTTGGGTTTCACCACCAGTCAGTGAAGTCAGCATGGGTAAGGAAGAAGCAAATTCAGTATTTATTCCCAACAGCATTCACTTCTAGCCTTATTTTATCACTCTTACCTATTTCTCAAGAGGGAATAAACCCATTTCTGGGCATCCTGCTTAACTTCCACCTCCACCCCATGGAGTACAGTTGGAGACTGGGGATACCCACAGCTCTGGGAATGATCCACTCATACCCAGCTTAGCTGGAGCTGTCAGTACCTTTCACTGTAGGTAATGCCTGCGACCTTCTGTGTAGGACAGCCGAGGAAGAGGAGGGGGAAAGCCACAAGCAGGCAGAGGAGCATGCCAAGGACACACATGGCACTGCACTGTCTCAGTGACATCTGGAACCTCTTCAGGATGGCACCACCCACAACGATCCCAACCATCGCCCCAGGGATGTTCACAGCACCTGAGGAAAGGCAGGTCAGAGAATCACAGAATGGTAGGGGTTGGAAGGTACCTCTGGAGATCACCTTGTCCAACCCCCTGCTCCAGCAGGATCACCCACAGCAGGGTGCCCAGGATCACACTGTCCAGGAGGGTTTGGAATCTCTCCAGAGAAAGAAATTCTACGAGCTCTCTGGGCAGCCTGGGTCAGGCTCTGGCACCAACACAGCAAAGAAGTTTTTCCTCCTGTTCAGAAGGAACCTCCTGGGTTCCAGTTTGTGCCCATTGCCCCTTGTCCTGTCGCTGGGCACCACTGACAAGAGTCTGGCCCCATCCTCTTGATCCCCACCCTTCAACTATTGCTCAGCATTGATCAGATCCCCTCTCAGGCTGCTCTTCTCCAGGCTAAACAACCCCAAGGCTCTCAGCCTTTCCTCAGCACAGAGATGCTGCTGACCACGGTCTTCTTCATGCACCCTAGGAGACCATTTTCCTTCTTGGCCATGAGTAGTCATTGCTGGCTCATGGTGAGCTTGTTGTCCCCAGCACTCCTAGGTCCTTCTCTGTTGAGCTTCTCAAATTGTAAGAGTAGATTTTTATTCCTCATACTTCTATTACCATAACAAACTTACAAAGGGAAACCTCAGCCCCAGACAGGACATTCTGGATATGACAGTACAAGCAAAAGCAGTTTAATTTCATGAGCACATATCCCATTTAACATTTGCTCCTTTCCTGTTTAGCAATACCAACAGCAAGCAATTAGCTCAACTGTTACAAGCAATTAGTGTCACTACAGCAAACATTTTGAAGAGTTTAACCATTATTATTACACCAGTCTGATTAGTGACTTGCTGCAAAATGTCTTCCAAGTGCATGCATATATTATAACCATTATTAGTTTTATTTACTATCCAATTTTTCAAAGATCCTTAACCCATTCATTGATGTAAAGTACTCCCTGCTACAGAAATGTGCACAATTAGTATCTGATGTTTCTTCCATGAGTTGGTTTATTCCCCTTGATTATAGTGAAGAGCTTTAAATAACAAGAATTTATTCAGATTTTATCTAGAAAGTTCAGGATGAAATGTAAGGGAAACACAGAATCCTAGAACAACCAAATCAATCTCATTGAAATAGGCCTTTAGGATCATTGAGTCATCATTGATCAACCCAGCACTGCCAGGTCATCACTAAACCATGTCTCTCAGCACCACAGCTCCATGGCTCTGAAACCCCTCCAGGGATGGGGACTCCACCACTGCCCTGGGCAGCCTGGGACAGCCCTGGACAGCCCTTGTGGGGAAGAAATTGTTCCTCAGGTCCAAACTAAACCTCCCCTGGAGAAACTTGAGACCACTGCCTCTTGTCCTGCTGCTGGTTCTTTGGGAGAAGAGACCAACTCCCACCTGGCTCCAGCCTCCTGTCAGGGAGTTGTGGAGAGTGAGAAGGTCTCCCCTGAGCCTCCTTTTCTCCAGGCTCAACAACCCCAGCTCCCTCATCTGCTCCTCACAACACTTGTGCTCTAGACCCTTCCCCAGCTCTGTTGCCCTTCTCTGGACAAGCTTTAGAACCAAGCTGGTAGGTACTGCAACCTGAGAGCATGGGGAAGCACTTTGTGCCACATCTGTGGGTAACAGAAGAAGACTGGCAGCTCCAGAGAGAAAGGTGATTCTTAGTAATCTTTAGATTATTTTTCAAGAGGTGGTCAAAAGTTGGCCTTTATAGCAACGCTTACCAATGATCATGTTGGCGAAGGATGCCGTGAGGGAGAACTGTCTTTCCAGGAACTTCCCCATGAATGTTGCTAAACCAGCAACCATGGCAGAGAGGTTGACCTGAGCCAACACCACCAGCAGGTAGACAGGATGACGCAGGTTCCTCAACAGGACCAGAGGAAAATCTGAAAGGAAAAGGGAAACATTTGCATACTAAGGAACTGTGCAGCAAAATGTTAATCCACAAAAAGTGTCAAAACCTTGATTTTTCCTACATTTTTGTGCAGAATTAACTTTTTGTGTGTGATCTCTCATCTCACCATTTCTTCTACAAGAGGGCAGAATAAGTGCTTTCAGGGTCTGTCATTTCAGGGCTTGATTGCATGACCATTTGGGTATTAAAAGGACATAGGATCACAAAATGGTGTGGGTTGGAAAAGATATTAAATGTCATCTAGAGAAACACCCCTGCCACAGGCAGACACAGCTTCCACTAGACCAGATTGCTCTAAGCTCTATCCTATATCTAAGCACTGAGTGATGGCAGGGGTTGTTACAAACATATATAGCCGAAGTGAACATGGCCTTGGTTCCTTTCCCTGAAGCTTTCTGGCAAGGCTTCTAAGAAAAATACAAAAGTAGCTGGGAAGCCATTAAAAGTTAATTTATTTGTTTGCTGTGTTTGCAAATTCGACGTCCTTTTTCATTCAATCGCTTTAAAAAATGTATTTTTTTTTTAATCACAGGACAGGAAAGAAACACTCCAGTAAATTCCCCTGCAGCTGAACCCTTACTGCTTGAGATAAAGATCTGTTCAGCCTGCTTGTCAAAGAGAGATGCCCCACTCCCAGGACTGCAGCACTCAGGATACCTGATGCTGACACCCACCAGCTAGAAGGCTGCAATTCTCCAGTCTGGAGTGATTTCTCCTTTGTGCACATCCTGAACCCTCTTTCTGCTCACGACCTTGCTCCCCCTGAAGCATTGCCTTCACCCGTGCTCTTTGTCTGGCTTTGCAGCACGCAAGCAAAGGGCAGGCATAAGGGCAACTTCCAGACAAATAGATGACGAGTTTCCCAGCTGAGAGCTTTGAAAGCCAATATGGTGAAGCAGAGATAAGGAATTAACAGGGAGGATTAATGCAAGGGCCTGCCATAAATTAATGGTGTTAATTCCTAGCAACTCACAAACAATTGGGACAATCTTTCTATCTGCTCCAACACACAGGCATTGGGGAGAACTACCTGGTGCTTGGGAGTTGCCCCAAGCTGTGTGTTTGGTTTAGCTGCCCTAAAAAGTTATGTGAAGAGCAGAGGTGCCTCCAAGGATGCAAGGGGGAGCCCCCAAGCACAAAGGCAAAACTCTTGTTCATTTGAGTGTTGCCTCTCCAGCTCAGTGCTGCTCTCAGGGTTAGGCAAGCAGATAGAGACATTGGAGACCAGCAAATGCAGGGCACTAGAGAGGGTCCAAGCCTGTGGGCAGGTTCAGTGACCTTGAATTACTGACATGCTGGAGAGCTGTGAGGCTAGCAATCAACTGCAGAAGGAAGGAACTGTGATGATATCTCTGTGCTGGACCAAGGTGAATCCCAAAGAAGGGAGTTGGTTTTGCTCTTAAGTATCACAGAACCATAGAATGGATTAGATTGGAAAGGACCTTTAAAATCATTGTGTCCAGCCATTAAACCAGCACTGCTAAGTACACATCAATAGATGTCTTGCTTTTTTGAAGGATAATTCTGCCCAGTTTCCTAACTGGAATACCAGGCATACTGCAAATACAAAACCTCAGCTTGCATGCTGAAAGATATCCCAAGAGCTAATAGAGCCTTTTGTGGGAGGCAGAGGAAATCTTCCACCAAAAAGATTTATTTTCCTGAGAGTTCTTTGGTCTTTTCAACCAAACTACACCCTCTCCATCACCCCACTTCAGAGCTCCAAGCCTCTGTCAGCGAGCAGCTCTCCCTCTTCATGGTGGGAGGCAGTGAGATTGGCATCCTCTGCAATCACCATCACATTATTAATTCAATTTTCCCTGCAGCTCTAGAGAGGAAGCTGGGCAGGTATTAAAGCAAGTGGAAACTTTAAAATAATAATAATAAAAAATATCCTTGAAACCATCTTTAGGCATCCCAGAGGAAAAAAACAAATCACAAGCCCAGTGTTTCAATTGCTTTGAAGATCACCTTTAGTGGCTTAATCCCCAGTATGTGCCTCAGAAGCTGCACATCCTCCCAGGTGTTTTCAACAGAAGTCGAGAAATTAGCAATGGAAATGACTTCAGGGAAGCTAAATCCTACTTTTTTTTGATTACCAAGAGCAGATCCAGTGCCTGCAAAAGCAGCACTTTGTGAGTCCAAGGAGGAGGGAGCAACCCAATGTCACACAGATCATCTGTGTAAGAGCTAAGATTGCTCCCCACAGTACTTCAACTTTCCTACTTTTGAATAACTCCAGTGAGTGGAACCTGCTCCCTTCTTGGGTAATTGACCTCATTCTTTGGATAGGTCTCCAGTGCTTTGCTGATTATTTATCCTGTACACAGCTCCATCCTGTTGTTGCTGATTGTGGATGGAAAAGCTCTTCCTGTCCTTGAGGCAGAGTTCTCAGGGCTTTGCAAACTGCTCTATGCTCATCATACCTTGGCCCCAGAAAGATTTAAAGCCCAGCAGCTTCCAAAGAAATGGAGAATGTGCAGCACCTCGTGGGATAGCCTCTGCCCCAACCTCTCTTTGTTTCCAACAAAGTAAACAGCAAAAATTCCTGCAAGCCTTATTTTGCTCTCAGTTATCTCCATGTGCACTGAAGCAACAGAACAAATGACAACATGCATTTCCTTTTCTATGATCATGGCTCATTTTGCATTGTTTATGCTGAAATAAGTGACTAAAGAGTATTTCTGAACAAACTCCTCCTCCAGGACAGCTTGAGGGCTTGTCAGAGACAAGCCTTAAGAAAATGATGAACCTTTAAAGACACTCTTCAGCCTTATTTTGCTCAAGGAAAAGCCTTTTGAGCTTTGCTGAATCACAGCCTAACCAGTGTATTTTTCATTTGGAGCTTCCCCCAAGCTTGGGCCAGGTTTGGAACAGGAGTGGAATTTTCCCCACCCATCAGGTAAAGCTGCTCCTGTTCCTTCCAGCTGACAGGGACACTTTCCAGTGGGAGATGTTGCCTTCATCCTAGGCAAAGCATTCCTGATCCCAAGTTGAGTTTGCAGCCATACCGCATGGTTGGCCCGTGCCAAAGTACAAAGCCAGTTTGCAAAATGCTTTAACATCAGTGATGAGCCAACTCCAAGTGTTGACTCAGTTGAATCCATCCCTAAGTGCTTTGTTTGGGCTGACCCAGTGTCAACAGTAAACCTCTAACTGCAAGTGCATGAAGACCTGAAGAAAAGCCAGTTATTTTAATAAAGCACAACCCTACTCTTCAGGGCCATTTTACAACCTACTTGAGGTATTAAAACACCTCAAGTGTGTTCAAACACCTTAAACAGAGGGAGGACTCTGTCTTACCAGGCATGCAGGAGAAACAGAACTGAAATAGCTTACATAAAAATCTAAGGTCCTGTGCAGTCCCTGTTTAGCCCAGTGCCTGATAGTATCCTAATGCTTTCCTTTGTCCCATAGCCATCAGTGCTGTGCAAGTGTGGGGCTGCCTGTCTCAGGGACAGCACCATAGTACCAGGCAGCTGGGATGATCTGTAAAAGCTCCCCTCAAGATGCTGACGGACCAGAAAGCAGATATGGTCCAATCCACTCCTTGCCAATATCCATCTCCCGTATTAGGCTTAGTCCCTTGCCTATAAAACTCATATATTTCTTACAAGCAGTGAAAAACTGTGAGCATAAGACTGAATTAATATCGAGGCTGCTATTCCTCTTGTAAGATATTACAGAAATCTGCTTTGTGTCATTTCTACAGGTGGATTGGCACTGCTCATCTCCTAGATGCCCGTCTCCTGCCTTTCTACAGGGTGGGCACCCGCTCCTCATGTCAAGTGCAGAGATGTCAGATGCAATCAGAAAAGACAAGGGGGTACTACTCAAAAGATTTCACAGCACAACCCCATCAGCTTCAGACTCCTAAAAGGAGAACTCCAGGTTCTAAACTAAAAGAGGAAGATTTATAGTAGAGAGAAGGAAGAAATATTTTACACTGATGGTGGTGAGACTCTGTCCCGGGTTGCTCAGAGAGGGGGTTGATGCCCCATCCCTGGAAACATTCCAGGTGAGGCTGGCTGGGGCTCTGAGCACCCTGCTCGAGCTGCAGATGTCCCTGCTCCCTGCAGGGGGGTGGACTAGATGACCTGGAAAGCTCCATTCCCACCCAAACCATTCTATGTTTCTATGAGCTATCACTAAAGTCTTCATACTTCACCCAGATTTTCTCCAACACACCAGCTACCATCCAGTTCCTGGCTCTAAAAAGAATTTTGTATTAGATCTTTAAGGTCCCTTCCAACTCAAACCATTCTATGATTCCATAAAATGCCAGTGATTTCAGCAAGATTGCTCTTCTGACAAATAATTCGGTCATTTCATTTTTTTTTTTCTAGGCTTTATGGGATAAATTCTCAGAAATAATGGATTTATTAGCACAGCTCCCGCAGCCCCGATGCAAACCCTGGGGCCAAATGTGCAGCTGGAGCAGAGGTAAGATATTGCCTTCTCCCTTCACCCAGGAGCAGGGAGCTCATTTTTATTCACTTTTCAGAGGCAAAGAGCAGAGCGTCGGTGTGAAGAATCCCATCTGCACTATAAATCTGTTCCCACACAATCACTTTCATGGTGCAGGTTTGCTAAATGACAGCACAAGAAGGTCAGCGGGGGAATAAACCCCCCGACGTGCTCCTCTAATTTAGCATTAGGCTATCAAGGAAATGGTGCTAGCAGCAGAATAAAAACCTGCCCACGCCTGTCTGGCTGTGCCTGCCCTGTGCTGACCTTCACAAATCAGAGAATTTCCAATAAATTAAAGGGATAATTTTAAGGAAATACGGAAAAAGATGACATGGATTGGCTTCAGACGGTCACTTTTCTTAAGTAGTTGCCAAAATGCAGAATATTTCCTTCAAAAAAAAAGCCAATCCTGAGCCATAACCTTCACAGCCTGAAGCTCAGCTGATTCCCTTCAGCACAAAGAGCTTCCTAATTTCTAAACAAGCTAATTGAACTGGATTCAGATCACTCTTTACACACATGCATCTGATTTGAATTGCTCTGATTTTAATTGCTGCAGACAACGCTGGCCCTCCTTGCTGGGACCAGGAGGGCAGCCTGGCTCTGGTAGCAGATGGACTCAATGATCTTAAAAGTCTTTTCCAGAGGCTGTGGCTCTGTGATGTTGTCCCCAGCCTTGAAAGAACAAGGCCTGAGGAGGATTTTGGGGATGAAAAGTCACCAGTGCTGCTGGGGGTCTGATTCCTGCTATGACCTGGGAGCTGAGCAATAGCAGCTGGATGCACTCAAGCTGCAAACCCTTCTCTACCTGGCAGGCTCTTCCCCTTCCCATGGCTCTGCTCTGGGTTCACAGCTGGCACCCCTTTTTCCTCTCTGGCTTCAGGCTCTGATGAGGTTTTAGCCTCTGTTTCCCACTGCCTAGGAGAATCATGAAGCCACAAAACATTGAGAACTACCAGCCCCAGATGCTTTGATCAGCATGATGTGGAATGGGATAGTCCAGACATGTTGACAAGCATCTGCTGTGAGCAGGCCCAGAAGAGATCTGCAGAGCTAATTAAACCCAACAGCACAGCAAAGCTGCATGTTGAGGGCTTATCTACTAGGTAGGTTGGGCACAGGGAGGAAAATCCCTTTTTCTTAACAGCATTGCAACATGCCCATTGCCAGGACTTATGTTTTGCAAGTGGAGAAACCTGGTCCAAGCAGGAGGAGGAGGAGGATGCACACACTTACGTTTGATGAACTCCATTAGTGAGAGTTTTTGCACGTGTTCGGATCTCGACCTGAGCTGGCTGAGCACATCCTTGCTCTTCTTGCTGTCCCTCTCCTTCCCACATGTCACCTGGGGACAGAGGAGAGGCCATCACTGCACCAACCATGCCAAAGTTTCATAGAATCATACACTGCTTTGGGTTGGCAGGGACCTTTCAATGTCATCTAGTCCAACCTCCCTGCAGTTAACAGGGACATCAGCAACCAGAGCAGGTTGCTCAGAGATCCATCCAACCCAGAACTTGCTTTTCCTCTCCCAGATCATGACAAACAGCAGCACATGCTTCTTGCAGACAGAATTTGCAGTGTTTCTGGGCTTGACCAGTGCTGTTCTTGTCCAGTGTGTCCTCTTCTTCATGGCTGATTCTCTGTGCCCATGTTGTCAGATCTCTGATGGGGCTAAAAGTATCCATGCAGATGTCTGCATTACAGGGCTAAGAGCCAACTTTCCCCCCTTTTCCAACAGCAGTGCTTCATATCCATAAATATCAGTCTGGGCTATTATCCAGGTGCAGCACACGATGTGCTCAGCCCACATGAATATGGAAATTCAGGAAGTGTAAGCCTAAAGATGGAATCCCTGAGGGAGATGCTTTTCTTCCCCAGAGGCTCTGTTGGTGGGGGAAGCAGTCACAGGAACCCAAGAAGTGATGCAGCTAGGCCTCCACCCAAAGCAGGTTTGGGCACTGGTTTTGGATGGAGGATGAAGCTGACCAAAGAGACAGCAGATGCCCCATGCCTGGAAACATTCCAGCTGAGGTTGGCCAGGGCTCTGGAGGAGGGTTTCTTGGCTGTGCATCACACCCCCCTGTTCTGCAGGCTTTCTTGGGAATCACTGGGTGGAGGCAATAATTAGATTTGGAGTGCTACTGTGGATGTGTAATAGCAGGAGGGGTTTGGCAGGAGAGCAGTTTCCATGGCAAACCACGGAGTATTTTTAGGCAGAGGGCCAGAGCCAAAGGCTTCACTGCTGACATCCCACATCAGCTCAGCAACAGCACTGTTGCAACTTTCAA
Organism: Corythornis vintsioides; assembly: GCA_025447755.1. Lineage (NCBI taxonomy): Eukaryota > Metazoa > Chordata > Aves > Coraciiformes > Alcedinidae > Corythornis > Corythornis vintsioides. The sequence continues at coordinate 84,524 of JAOEGS010018879.1, forward strand.
CCCAAATCTAATGTGAGTCAGACAAATAAGTTCATTCAACTGAAATTAGATGCTTTTAATTCAGAGAAAGAGCTGGAAAGTTCATTGGCTTAAAATGATCTCTTCTTTTTCTATGAAACTGAGACTGATTACTTAACACAAGGGAGGTCAAAAAAGTCCTGTGCTGTGTCACTGTTCCCTTCTTGAAGCTTCTACAAGGCAAAAGCAATAAAACTCCTTTTATGGCTTTTAAGGGTAGAGCTCAAAGACTAATTTTTGTTTTTTCAAAGGCAAAGACAAAATCCAGCTTCCTTTCACTTTTCAATTAGGTTACAAGGTCTCTTCTCTCTGTTCCCAATCTGCAGCATTCTCCAAAAATACATTCAAGCTGTTACTGACTGTGGCTTTCTGAGCTCCCAGCTGTTTGTACTTCAGAAAGGTACCAGTCTGCTGGGAACTCTCTATGCATGCAAAAGCAAAAAGGAAAACAAGCTGCCTTGCACCCTCAGCAAGTTTGCAGGTGACACCAGCTGAGTGGTGCAGGTGACAAACCTGGGGGATGGGATCCATCCAGAGGGACCTCAACAGGTTTGGAAAGTGAGCCTGTGTGAATTTCATGAGGTCCAACAAGGCCAAGCACAAGGTCCTGCACCTGAGTCAGAGAAGCCCTAGTTTAAATCCAGGTTGGAGGATGAAGGATGGAGAGCATCCCTGTGGAGAACAACTTGGGGGTGCTGGGGAGTGAAAAGCTGGAGCTAGCACCATGTGCTCACAGCCCAGCAGCTACTGGCACCCTGGGCTGCATCCAGAGCAAGTGCATCCAAAACAGATGCATCCAAAGTGACATCAAGAGATAAAATACTGTTGCCAAAACATGAAGTGCAAGAAAAGCCTATTTTCCTATAGAAATGCACCAGGAAGCCAAATCCTGACAAATCAAAGCACAGGGACATTTTGGAAGGTGTTTCCCATGTTTTGTTATTGAACTTACTGACTCCAGTTTGCCAAATTTTCTGCTCTGAGTAGTGCTAAAATCCCATGTGACAGGAACACAGCATTATCAGCAGGTCCTGAGCATCTCTAAAGGTAGAGCCAGGAGCCAGCACCATCTTCCTCCATCCCTGCATTAAGTAGGCAGGATTCTTGCCAGCATCTCCACAGTATGTACCTGTTTCATCCCAATTGAATGCATTTCCTGATCCTTTCAGGCAGGAAAAAAAAAAAAAAAAAAAAAGAAAAAAGTCTTGTAGGGCCAAGGTGGCATGGGGATAGCTTTTCTCTGATGTGCAGACATCAGTTGCTCCTTGGATAGATGCTAAGACAGCAAATATGCACAGATACATCCCACTTGCAAAGGTGATGCTCATGCAGAGGCATCCCAGACTGGGGAATCTGGGGGTTTTGCCCATGAGCCACAGTCCTGCTTTCACCTGCCTGTTATTTAACCAGTGAGAAGGGCAGCCAGAAATGCTGGCAGTCTGGTTTTATTCAAATATACTTCTGGAAATAGGGTTAAACAACCTGCTCTGTGACAGAGAGGTTTTCCTTGCTTTATTTGAGGCTTTTGTGGAATTTCCTTCTGGCTGCCAGAACCTGTTACTCCCAGCCTTGGGAAAACAAGGTCAGAGAAGCTATTTTCATATTAAACAAACAAAACCTAAAAGCTCAAGGCTTGAAAAAGGAGTCTTTTCCTCCTGACAAGGTCTACCTACTTGAAGTGAACCAATGAAGTAACCAATGAAGTGTTTGTACTACCTACAAACACTTCATTATACCTCTTCCAGCAAGTGTGTGTCCCAACAGGGACTGTATTTCCTGGAGTGTTAAAATAACCAGACAACAGGCACCTTGCACACCTGAAATGGGATGATTAAGTTTAGCTGCTATTTGTGCCTGTCTCTAAATCTCCTGGGGGCAAATCTGAATGTAGAGACCAGCCTGTTCCTGACACATGCCTGCAGCACCACCATACCCTGACACTTGGCTCCCAGTTGTTCCTCAAATAATGCCCTGTCTAAAGTGCCTTTGCTAGTGGTCTAGGAGCTTACATGAATCAGCCTTGGAGCATTGCAGCCCTGGAAGCAAAGGTTATAGAGAAGACTCATTTATAAAGTCATAGAATGGTTTGTGTTGGAAGGGATCTTAAAGATTATCTCGTTCCAACCCCTGCCATGGGCTGGGACAGCTTCCACTAGACCAGGTTGCTCAAAGCCTCATCCAACCTGGCCTTCAACACTTTCAGTGATGGAGCATCCACAATTTCCATGGTCAACTGTGCCAGTGTCTCACCACCCTCAAAGTGAGGAAATTCTTCCTCATTTCTTATTTAGATCTCCTTTCTTCCAGTTTGAAGCCATCACCCCTCATCCTACCACTACAAGCCCATGTAAACAGTTCCTCCCCAGCTTTCTTATAGGCCCTCTTCAGATGCTGGAAGGACACAAGAAAGTCTCCCTGGAATCTTCTCCAGGCTGAACACCCCCAGCTCTCCCAGCCTGGCCTCCCAGCAGAGGGTTCCAGCCCTCCCAGCATTGCTGGGGCTCCTCTGGCCCTGCTCCAGCAGCTCCCTGTCTCTGCTGTGCTGAGGATCCAGAGCTGGACCCAGCCCTGCAGGGGGGTCTCCCCAAATACTTGAGATGAACAAGTGTAGCTGAGACACAAACCCATTTCATTCAAACTTCCTCTGTGCTTGCAGTCCTCTCCTGCCACCATGTTCCAGGTGCTTTTAGAGATAAAACAAGTCAATCCAATCTGCACACTGTCATCCTAAACTTGCTAATTCCACAGCTTGAGGCACTGCCCACACAGATTGGGTTTGCCCTGGGAAAAAAAACTGGGGGTGACTACACTGCTTTGCCACATACACCTCCCTTGAAATGGAGCTCCACATCCAGCTTGGCATTCCCTTCTTTCTCCAAGTGTCTGCTTCAATTATCCAGAAGGACAATAAAAATTAATATCTGGAGATACTGTAAACAGTTTTCAAAATCTTTCTGGGTGAAATGATAAAATGGAGATAAGTTCAAGAAGATCAGGGCTTCAAAGGGATTGAACAAGAGGAAACAGCCTCAAGTTGCACCAGGGGAGGTTTAGGTTGGACCTGAGGAACAATTTCTTCCCCACAAGGGCTGTCCAGGCCTGTCCCAGGCTGCCCAGGGCAGTGGTGGAGTCCCCATCCCTGGAGGGGTATCCAAGCCATTGAGCTGTGGTGCTGAGGGACATGGGTTAGTGGTGCCCTGGCAGTGCTGGGTTCATGGTAGGGCTTGATGATTTTAAAGGTTTCTTCCAAACAAAACTGTTCTATGATTCTATAAATAGGTGCTCAACCATATAGAAGCATTCCCTACATATAACAGCCAGCAGAGAAGGTAAAAATCTTCCTGCTGCTTTTCAAAATCATTATCCAACCAATCTTTCCCTAAACACTTCAGAACTGCTCAGGCTGATCAGAATGCAGCACTGGAAAAAAAAAAAAAAAGTGAAGTTGTTTTAGTTCAAAGTGCATTATAGTCTCTCAAGAGCCATCTATGCAATTAATATTCCCATCAGCCCTAATAAAGAACATTTCCCCTAAGATGTAGTGTGCCATCCTTGCACACTTCACAGGTTCTGCTAATATAGATCATCTGTAATGACTTTAAAGAGAAACAAGCTTCCCAAGGATAAATACCCTGGCAGTGCTGGGGTAATAGTTGGACTTGATGGTCTTAAAGCTTTCTGCCAACCAAAAACTATTCTACTATTCCAGGAATCACTCATACCTGTAGAATTTCAGGCAGTGGCAGAAGAAAGAAGAATTATGCCGCACCAGGCAGCTCATGGACTTGTTTAGGCAAGAAAGTTTCAACACTGACAGAAGGTAAAATACATGTGAAGGACAATTACAGAGACTAGAGTACGGTCAAGGTATCAAGACAAGCACCATTTCACCTACTAAGAGAACTGAGGCAACTTCAGTAACATTCAAATCTGTGGCATGATGCCTCCTGAAAATAGAGCAATTTATTTTGTATTATTCCTCAGGACACATTGGTTGCTGGTAAACTGTGACCTGCCACTAGCAAAGTGCTTGGGAAGATTCCCACCAGTGAGCTCCAGCGAGAGACTGTGACAAGCATCCCCTGAGAAAAGTGAGGAAGACAGATGTTGGCTTGGCTTGTAGTAACAAGTTCAGGCTGGTAAAGGTTGATCCCTGACAGTAACCTCTAAAGACTTTACAGAACCAAGGTGCTTAGGGTCTGGAAAGCATCTGAAATCTTTTTGGACTGCAAAGTAAGAAGAGGTGATGGGTGAAGCTGGATGCTGGAGCAACAGACAAGCCCAAGCTCTATGGACAGGGATTGGTGAAAAGGGGCTCTTGCAGTGGGAACCAGACAAAACACTCTCCAGCCTCAGTATTTCAAACACCCCCAGGGTTTAACCCACATCTACATGATGCATTATTCATATTTCCTATGAACTGCAATCAATTTCCTCATTGGGTACATGGGGCTTCTCCTGAAGGAAAACAAGGGTCATCAGAGCAGCATCTCCCACCAGCTCCCAAAAGAGATGTAGTAGAAGGAGCAGGACTGATTTTTCTCATGAAAAATTTTCCTCCTGTGTCCAATCAGAATCTCCCCAGGAATAACTTGCTCCCATCACCCCTCATCTTTTCCATGAGACTCCTTGTCAAAAAGGAGGTTCTGTCTTCTCTGTAGCCACCCTTTAAATACTGGAAGATAATGAAGATCTCTCCCCTGAGCCTTCTTTTCCCCAGGCTGAACAAACCAAGTTCTTTCAGCCTTTTCTCACCAGGCAGCTGCCTGGTCCTTGGATCACCTTGGTGGCCATTCTCTGGACCAGCCTGTCCACAGCACTTTTGTATATAGAATCCACTGAAATGCTTGCACTGCACTGGGTGTCACTAACCATCTTCTTATCAAACAAGACCCTCTGACATGGGAGATGAGAGCAAACCACAGATCACATCTGTCTTTGGGTTGCAGCTGTGAACTGCACAACCACTTCCACAGTCATGTTTCCCACGGAGGCAGCAGCTACTGCTGGCAGCGAGGGAGGAACATGCATGTCAATGCAGGAATTATTCACATGCAATGCCCAGCACCTCTCCTACCTCTTTAGCCATTTCCCGTGGGAAGAAGAAATAAGGCACTGCAGACAGGGCCACGAGACTGGCTGCAACCAGGAACCCCAGCCACCAGGCGCCGATCCACCGCGGATCTTTGTTCGTGAGCTGCACTTGGTCTGCAACACACATGGAGAAAGGGGCATGAAATCAAGGGTGAATGGAGGGATTCCAGTGCACCAAAGGGATGATGATGGGTGGTCCCAGTCACCCCAAACATCAGATGGCTTCGAAGTGGTGGCGCCCAAGCTGAGGACCATCTGTTTTGTTTATCATTTATAGCTGACTTATCCCATGGTGCTAAATCATGGTGCATTCTTCATTACATAAGGGTGTCTAAAACCCCACACTGCCCTTTGGATGGGGACAGCTAGGACAGGGATGCTCTAGAGCTGGAAAGGCAAAGGAAAGCATCCCCATGACAGCTTTTTCAGGTATGGAATCCCCTTGCTATGGAAAAGCTTGTAAGTACTCTAGGGGATTATGTCACAGAATCACAGAATCATAGAATGGTTTGGGTTGGAAGGAAACTTAAAGATCTTCTAATTCCAGCACCCCTGCCATGGGCAGGGATATTTCCCACTAGACCAGATTGCTCAAAGCTCCATCCAGCCTGGCCTTGAACACATCCAGGAAGGGGGCATCCAATAATTTATTAAGATTAAAATGGAGTTGACTACAGTTATCTTTCACTCTCCAAAAGCTTTGTTTTAGATTTTTAAACTCTGATTACCCACACAAGGATCCCACCATTGACAGCAGGACTTGAACTTAGGAGCTGTGCCCACCAGTCTGGTCCACCAGCCAGTGCCTGGTTTGCAGCTCAGCCAAAGGAAGCTGATCTTTAAAAATGCTTTAATAAGGATTATATCACTTTCTCCTGTGTGTCTTCCTTCAGCTAACCCAGCCTCCTCTGATGTTGTCCTCAGGGAACTCTGCCAAAGACAACAATTTCTGTGGGCAGGGTACTTGGCACAAATGAAACAGGATTTGCAGAAACCAGAATGCAAATTCTCAACAGGGTGAATCTGAAACACAAAATATTACTACAGAAAAATGAGAGGTTCAACACAAGTGAGTTGTTCTCTCTTTGGGCAGAGGATGTGTGTGTGTGTGTGCAATTAAAACTGAATTAATTTTATTGGATTATGTTATGTGAGATACTGCCACATCTAATCTCCCATCTCTGAAAGAAACTAAGAAGCGGTTAAGTCAAAGAAATTTTATAATCTCCTCCCTGAATGATGCATTTAACAACTTTAAAATCCCTTCCCAAATAAGTGTCATGGTTTTTTTTTACTAGGAAAACATGAGGTTAAATTAGATTTAGCACTAAAAAGCCACAGCTCACTAGCTTTTCACAGAAGGCTGAACACATCTTTAGACTGAAGATAGCTCTAAAACTGGGTGTTCTTCCATTCTGGCTACTCAGCTACATTTCTCATTCAATGACCATCTGCAGAAGAAGGCTTAGTAGAACTGAAAAGGTAGACAGCAGACCCTAATCCCATTTCTTCATCCTTCAGAGGCAGGTAAACCAAGACTCCAAATGATTCACCCACCAAGGAGAACAGATAGATACAGCAAGAAGCTTGGACATCTCCTGATAGGAAGAGGTAGTGTCTGGAGTGTGCTCTTGTGCTGCAAATATCTAAAACATCTAGTGAAGTCAGTGACCAGGAGTGAGTTGGAGGCTCTGAGAAGGAGCAAAGGCACCTATGGTGTCAATGCCCACTGCTCATTCAGCCCCAGATTTGATGCTGTCTAGTCACCAACCAATGGAGCCTCCATTGTCCTCTTCATCACACGAGGATATGGATGGTCCATCCCAGGATGTGTTCAAAGCCAAGTTCAATGGGGCTTTGAGCAACTCTAACAAAACATGGTAGCAGCCCAGGTCTGAAGAATTATTAAAATATGAGATTTCATCTGCCAGTTTTAACCCTGTGGATGTGTGTGTGGCACCAAGTCTGGTGGGAAGGACCCACTGATTTGGTCTACCCACCTCAGCATGATATACACAGGACTGATCCCAGAACATCTCCAGGTGATCATAGAATCCCAGCATGGTGGGGGTTGAAAGGGACCCATGGAGAACATGCAGCCAAGCTTGGAATCTCTCCAGAGAAGGAGACTTCACAGCCTCTCTGGGCAGCCTGGGCCAGCCTTTAGCACCCTCACAGCAAAGAAGGCAGCAAGCAAAGGGAGCCAGACCCTGCCCTGCATGTTGTCCCCTCATCCCTTGTGGGTCGGGATGCCCAGAGAGGGGCTGGATCACTGCTCGCTCAGTAAATGGGACAAAGGGTACTGGCCAGGTCCCTGAGGGCACCTTCACTCACCTCCAGTGACCTTGTCAATGTCGATGTAAAAATGCAGCATGGCAGAGCCCAGCATGAAGGCCACCCCTGGCCCGATGACAGTCACGGAGAACAAGATGCCTGCAGAGGAGCAAGAGCAGAGAAAGGCTCAGGCCCGTGTGAAGAGACCACAGGGGACAGGAGGTGCCTTGAGGCAGGACCAGGTTGGACCAGGGTCCATGTGATCTGCCTCCAGCAGGGGCTTTTTCCCTGTCAGCTTTCTTATCTCACAGCCTTTCATGTTTTTCAGTCTCCCTTCACATGAAAGGTTTTGCAAAACTCAGATCTTTCCTGCCTCTTTACTTCAGCCTCCTAGAAACACTGAAAAACACCCAGGAACAAGATGTACCTTTTGGCTTAGAAATCCCAAGGGTTTTTTTACAATGTTAAGGAGATCATTTTATCAGAAAACTCTTCTATGTGAATTACTGTGGAAAAAAAAAAAATGAAAGACATATAAAATTCTACTCCTATCTTACATGTGATATTTTCAAATATGGTTTGGAGCATCCACCACAGTGAAATGTGATGCAGTACTTCCAGCTTCCTGACAGTAATGGCCTGTTTATGAACCATTCTTGCTTCTGTACAAAAAGCCATCACAGAGAACAGCCAGAAAAGGGCCAGAAGGACCTGCAATGACAATCTTGTCCAGCCCACCACCTGGAACATCCCTTTCAGGTGTGTACCCAAGCTGTTCTCCAGCACCACATCCACTGAAGAATACTTGCCCACCTCACAGAAGGTTAATCCTTTTTGGCTTTTAACTGCCTATAATTTTCCCTACGTCTAAATCATGTCTTCATTGCTACTTCTTAATCCCACAGCTGCCACTTGGGAACACAGAGATCAGATTATTCCTCTTCTCTTTGTCAAAGCCTTTTTTGAAGAGGGCATGTTTATTATAGGAAGATATTTTTTATGCTGAGGGTGGTGAGACCCTGGCCCAGGTGTTGGGAGCCCCATCCTAGGAAACATTGCAGGTCAGGTTGGACAGAATTTTGAACAAGCTTGTCTATAGAATAATAGTATCAATGGGTTGGGTTGTAAGGGATCTTCTTAAAGCTCATCAGTTTCTACATCCTTTGTAATGAGCAGGGACATCATAGAATCCTAGAATACCAGGTTGGAAGAGACCTTAAGGACCATCTTGTCCAATATTTCTTGGCAAAATCCCAACCTAGAAAAGTTGTCCCAGCTCCTGTCCAAACTGTATTGTCAAAGTGTTCAATGCTGGGGACTCTACCACTTCCCTGAAGAGATTATTCCAGTGGCTTGTTGTGAAAAAATTGTCCTTTTGTGTCCTCTAGTTGCAGATCTCCCTGCTCACTGAAGGGAGGCAGGGAGGTTGAATGAGATGACCTTTAAAGATTCCTTCCAAGCCAAACTGTTCTATGATTTAGTGATAATGTTCCTACCCAACTTCTCACTCTCAGGCCAAAAATCCCAACAGATCCCCTAAATCATGTTTTTCAGCCCTCCTGAAGTGTCTGCAGCTTGTCCAAACTTGAAGCAGGGAAACTACTTGTGCAGAATCCTTCCTAGCACTGGGTAGAGCAAAAAAAGTTCTCTGCTCTCATTAATGCAAATTAATACTGTTTGGCCTTGCTGTCAACCTAACTTGGGTTTTATCTTTTCCCACAGCAACCCCATCCTTACCCAAATAGAGGGGGGAGTTCCTCTCACTGGCGAAGTCATCGATGTAGGAGATCCCAAAGGGCTGGATGGGGACACCACCGATGCCCAGCAGTGCCTGGGCGATGAACATGACGAGGAGAACCTCATGGTTCTCCTTGGCAGCATGGGGAGTGCAGCCAGCATTGCTGTGGTTCCCCCCAGATCCTGTCACCCCAGGTTTGCACAGGTCCGTGGTGTTGCTGAACACATCTGTGATGACAAAGGGAATAAAGAATAAAGTGTAAGGAATAAGGTATAAGGAATCATAGAATCACAGCATGGTAGGGGTGGGAAGGGACCTCTGGAGATCACCTCATACAATTCCCTGCTCCAGCAGGGTCACCCACAGCACAGTGCCCAGGATCACATTGTCCACACAGGTTTGGAATCTCTCTAGAGAAGGAAACTCCACAGCCTCTCTGGGCAGCCTGGGCCAGGCTCTGCCACCCTCACAGCAACAAGTTTTTTCTCCCTGTTCAGGCAGAACCTCCTGGGTTCCAGTTTGTGCCCACTGTCCCTTGTTCTGTCACTGTGCACCACTGACAAGAGTCTGGTCCCAGTCTCTTGCCCTCCACTCTTTAGCTATTGATCAGCGTTGATCAGATCCCCTCTCAGGCTTCTCTTCTCCAGTCCTGGAGCTCTCAGCCTTTCCTCAACACAGAGATGCTCCAGTCCCCTCAGCATCTTCGGATCCTCTGCTGGACTCTCTCTAGAACTTTAATGTCTGTCTTGATCTGTGGAACCCAGGACTGCACTCAGTACTCCAGATATGACCTCCCTAGGGTCCACATCCAAAGCCTCCCCATGGGGTTGAGTGAAGCTCCTTCCCATAAAAATCTTCAGGCAATAGTGTTTACGAGATCTCATCCTGTGTATGTTATGAAAACAAGGGAGCAGTTCATGTGCAGACACCAATGATGAGAGCCCTGATGGCTGAAGAAAAC
>JAOEGS010018879.1:102568-122499 GCA_025447755.1 Corythornis vintsioides
CAGATTTATTAGGACAGGTCTTCATCTGGTGTCAATCTGTGTGATTCTGTTGATTTCAGCATTATTGGTCCTTCAGCCACCTCAAACACATAAACCACATTGTGCAGTGGTTTCATGTTTCTGCAAGAACCATTCAAACTCTGAAGTTATGTATTCTGAGGATGTCATTTAGAGACTGGACAGAATGACCTAAGTTCTTGAAAGAAAAAAAAAAAAAAAAAAAAAGGCTGAGGAAAACATCCTGTGCTCAGTGTAATTGTGTGCTTGGGTGACCTGCATGGTCAGGTCAGATCTGCCTTAGGAGTGCTAAAATGTCCTTCAGTATACTAATGTGAAACAGAGAATTGGAAGAGAGTATTTGCTCTGCTTGTCTGTGAGCTCCAGCCAGGATAATGCCTGGCAATGGCTTTGTCAAAGTTGGTCCCAGCTTATGGGGGCAATCACTCCCCTGCAGCCTCCTGCAATGCTGCCATGGCCTGTAAGGACCAGTCATGGCTGCTCTGCTGAGCTTTCCAAGCAGAAATTCAGCAGCAGGGTATCCATCAGGAGCAGAACTGGTCTCCACCAAAATCCCTTACTTCTGCCCTTCTCAGGGTGGGCTACAGGAACCCTTTAGAAAGCAGACTGGAGCAGACTTGAGCAGTTTCAGAGCTGCCCACTGTCCTGCCTGTGTCTGGGCTGCAAGAGTCCCCACCAAGAGCTTCCTCTACACCTACCTTCACAGATACCTCTGTTCATCAAAACCACAGAATCCCAGCATAGTGGGGGTTGGAAGACACCTCTGGAGATCATCTCGACCAACCCCCCTGCTGGTTTGGAATTTCTCCAGAGAAGGACACTCCACAGCCTCTCTCTCAGTGCTGCATATGAAATAGGTTTTTACTTGCATCACAGACCCAGAAGCAACAACAACATCTTTCCATCAGACCCCAATTCTGGGGCTTCTCTAAAGGGATTAATGAAGTCTACTCATCAGGATGACTGTACTGGATGTGGTAGAGCTCTTAGGTGGTGGTGTGGAGGAACCATCTGCCCACATGACCTCAGGACACCCAACAAGGAAGACTTGGGTCAACTTACATCAGGTTCAGGCAGTGTTGCAGGGTGGGTGGCCTGAATCCCTGCTTAGGACATGTGTTTTCAGTGAATACATTCAAGCAAGGGCAGGGTTTAAGCCAACCAGGTGCCAGCCCTTGCCTAAATGGGGACTTATACCTGAAGACTTCCAAGGTGTTTTCTGACCAGCTCCAAGGGCAAACACTAATTTCCCCCTTTCCTTCATCCCTGCTGTCTCCATTTCATAGATATTTATAATGGATATAATTTTTAAAATACCCTAATTTTCCATGAATTCTGAGGCTTATAGCTGCTTCAAGATCACAAAATTCCAGAATCCTATTACAGTAGAGTTGGAAGTGACTTCTGGAGATCATTGAGTCCAACCCCCTGCTCCAGGAGGGTCACCCACAGCAGAGTGCCCAGGATCACATTGTCCAGGAGGGTTTGGAATCTCTCCAGAGCAGGAGACTCCACAGCCTCTCTGGGCAGCCTGGGCCTCACAGCAAAGAATTCTTTTCTTTAAGATCTAGTATTTGTTTCTCTTGAAGGTTTGCTTTGGGCTCTGGGAGTTTCACCGACAAAGTTAAATACATCAGAAGCTGGAAGTTGAACTCACATCACAACATCACTGTCCCACCACTTGCTTTTGGACAGAGACAGCTGTGAATTCAATGGCATTTGGGATGTAGAGAGCACCTAGCACATCTACCAACTGCATTTGGTAAACAGAAATGCTACCAGAGCTTTCTGCAGGAAAGCTGAACTCCTCTTTATCAGGCCATAGTCCAAGGTCAGGGTTATATAGAGCCAGAGATACTCACCTTGATATTGAGAAATGGGCTCCTGCAGAGTGTTTTCCGGGCTGGCTCCAGGTGGCAGCTCTTGGTAGCACTACTCCTCATTCTGTCAGGTCTGCTCTGCCCTCCTGCCAAAACAAACCATTCTGCTCAATGCTAAGTTGTTCTGCTTGAATTCTCCTTGCTCAGCACAGCAAAATCCTATCGTGCTTTGCAGACACCCACACAGCAAGCACATGGTCATCGTAGGCAATTATTAATTATTCCTGGGTTTCTTTTTTTCTATTAGTGCCTCGCTTTGGTGGCAAAGCAGCATCCAAACCACTAACATGGTGATAGGCCTGAGAGGTTAAAAATTATCAATCAACTCATTATCAAAGCCACAAAGCAGTGTAAGAACAGGATCCTGGTATTCTCAAATCCCAGCCTCACCAGAAGCTAGCTGGGGTAATGATGTTCAAAGTAATTAAGAACAATACTGTTTATAAGATTATCTAGGTGATATCCTTATCAGTGACCTGTGTGATGGGTCAGAGTTCACTCACAGCCAGCCAGCAGGAGATATAAGACTGGGTGGAGCAACTGACAGAGCTGTTGGCTATGATGCCATCGAGAGGGACCTCAACAGGATGGAGGAATGGGCATCTAGAAGGACCTCAAAAGGCTAGAGAACTTCATGATTTTCAGCCACAAAAAGTGCGAAGACCTGCCATGATCTTCAGAGGTTCTTCCCCAACTCAGCCATCCTGTGATCCTGTAACAATCATTTCAATACTCATAGGAGGAAGGTGGGCATTTTTTACTGTCTTTTTTTGCTCTGATCAACCCCTTCACATCCTTGAATCACACAAGACATCTTGGCTTCTTTTTGTCTGGTATCAACCACATGACTAAACTGACCATCCCAACATATCTCCAGACCTCCCCTAAACCCACTCTGAACTCCAGCCCTAGGGAGCATCATATAGTCTTTATTCAGTACCTGGGGCAGGCTGTTGTCTCCACCATTCTGATTCAAATCTCCTTGAGTCTTACTGTCCTTCCTATGGTGGTGCAGCTGCACAAAGCCCAGAGCACCTCCTCTGTTTTGAGACGACTGAGACCAGGATCCAGCTTCTGCATTATGTATTGTACCAGATCAAGCTGTTTTAGCTGTGTTTGCAAAACACAGTGACACTGTAGTTGAAAGTCAGTGCTGCTGATATAGAGTTGAAAGAAGTCCACCTTTCTAACAATAAACTCTGTGCTTATACTGACTATTACAAAGTTGATAGTCCTCCTTCTAACCATGAATACTTCGCTTATGTTGAAGAGTTCAGTTAGTTAAATTCTTATGGTGTGTTGGGATAAGGAGGAAGCCTTGAGATATCACATCCCTGAGCAAGACTGATAGAAAAGTTACACCAGAACAAACTGGCCTTGGCTGTGCAAGAATGAACAAGGGATGCATTGATCATGTGCAGGAATAAAGGTCAGCTGGTGAACACGATGAGGAAGACTGTCAATGACCACCAGAGGACCTCAGACAACCACCAGCCAATTTGAGTATGCATGCATCAAGGGTATTTACATATTCTAATGATATAATTATAGTATGTTAATCTCAGAAATGTAATGAATATGTATATTTGCAATTGTGTTTAACCCCCATGATCAAGCGACCAGGTGCACCCATTAGGTGGATGGTCCCCTGTGTGCCCAGCACTGAAATAAAGGATGCTGTCTTCTACACTCTAACAAGAGTCTGGGAGGATTTTCTTCACCATATTGGTACAGGAACACTACAGAGTAAGAAATACACCCATAGCACTGAGGAGATAAAGAGGCTGAGAGGAAAAACCCAGCTCAGCCCTTGAATGGTGCTGGAGCAACCTTGTGCCAAGTGTGAGGGATCTACCCAGACAAGAAAATTCCACCAAGGCAAGGCCAAGGTCACCACCTGTGGCTGAGGTCACATTTTGGGACAAAAATGAGCCACAAAAGTGATCCAAGGGCTGCAATCCCTCTGCTGGGAGGCCAGGCTGAGAGACTTGGGGTTGTTCAGCCTGGAGAAGAGAAGGCTCCAGGGAGAACTTCTGGTGGCCTTTCAGTATTTAAAGAACAGGACAAGGGGTGATGGTTTAAAACTATAAGAAGGGAGACTAAGACCAGAGAGAAGGAAGAAACTGTTTACACTGAGGGTGTGAGACCCTAGTGCTTCTTTCCCTGCCTCTTTTTTTCTCCCACAGTGCTTTGGCATCTCCTCTGTCAGAATCCTTTCATGCTGTTTTCCAGCCCCAACATCCACCAAAATTTAACCAACCAAAGAAATGTAAAGTCCACGGGAAATCACCATTTTCCCCCTGGTACCAATGACCTCCCTCCCTTCAGCCCTGCTCTCTCTCCTTTCTCCCCAGCCACATCTGCAGAGCAAATAATGCAGGAGGAAAATATCTTTGTTGGTTTTTTTTTTTAGTGCCCAGACTTCCTGCTCAGGAAGCTGCATTGTTTTGAGGCACATTAAACCCATTAGGCTTTAGCTTTCTGCCCAGCACACTCTAATAGATGTCTCCATCTCAGCAGCATTCACAAGCTCTGCAGCAAACTGGGTGAGAGGCTTTATGTTGTTATTTTGCTTAATTCTATTTCCACCCTCCCACCTCAGCCTCCAACAAATTAACTCATGGACCAGTTGATGTAAATTCTAACAAGAGGAGACTCTCTTAACCACAGTGTTTTTACAACCCCCTAAGTTAAGTGCAGTGTACAGGAGAAATAAATTCAAGAGCAGGACCTGCACACCACTGAGTTACAAGCTCCATGAGAAGCAATCATGACCTCAGCCTCATATTCAAGCAACAAAGATATTGCTACAACAAAATACAGGCTGGGATCAATAAAGTAAAAATCAGTCGTAAATTAAAGCAGCCACAAAAAGCTCCCCTGAACCTGTGGAGAGTTATGCAGTGAAGGAGCAAAAGCACCTGCCTGTCTCTGGTCACAGCATCCACTACTGCCTGTCTCTGGCAGCAGCACTATGATGAATTATTTACAGCTTCCCAGCTTGCTGCTGAAGTCTATTGGAAGCTCAGGGGTGACATGGCGTTGGGGGGAGAAGGGTACCAGGGTAGAAAGGGAGGAAATTAAAAAGGAGTCTGAGCCCAGATTTCCAGGGATGGGCATGGTCATGGAGCTGATAGCCACTGCAGGATTAATACCTGTAGAATAATAGAATACTTAAGGTTGGGATAAACCCTTAAGAACATTGAGTCCAACCATTAAACTATACAATGATCTTTCCCTGGTTATCTGTATTAGTGTCTTTGCTACACCTCCACACCAAACATGCACTTGATTTGACCTGCAAACAATTAATCCTGTGGTCTGTAGGACTATTTTGGTCCCCTTGGGCATCCTTTCCATTCTTTCCTTTAAGTGTGTGCACTTTTTAACCCTTTTAAGTGTCCAGTAACCTGCTATACATCAAATTAGTCCAACCTCTTCCATAACTAGGAAGAATTTCTTCCCCACAAGGGCTGTCCAGGCCTGTCCCAGGCTGCCCAGGGCAGGGGTGGAGTCCCCATCCCTGGAGGGGTTTCCAAGCCATGGAGCTGTGGTGCTAAGGGACATGGTTCAGTGGTGCCCTGGCAGTGCTGGGTTCATGGTTGGACTCAATGATCTGAAAGGTCTTTTCCAACCAAAATGATTCTGTGATTCTAATGAGTTTTATTCTGCCAAGAAGACTGAAAATAGTAGCAGTGGTAGAAATGTTTTCACTATTCCCTGACCAAGCAGAGTGTAAAAGCCCCTTGCCCTTTCCCTTATAGTCACCTCAAATTTCCCCCACCACCTCAGAGGGACACATTGGTTATTTCTCCAGGGATGTCCTTTGCATTAAGGAGAACCTGCATCACCTCTTAGTGGTCAGTAGCCAAGGACACAACAGCCACTTCTGACTCCATCCCACCATGCACACATTCATCTCAGCTTCAGCGAGGCTTCCCACATCCATCTGAGTATTACCTGAGAGTGTGCACTGCCTCTGGAAGAGTGAGGGTGGGTGAGAGACCCGAGGGGAAACATTCCGTGGAGATCTGAAGTGCTGCAGAGATTGCCAGCAGTTAAAAATTAGAACAACCTACTGCATTTAGATAGCACTCATTCACCCAGCACAAAGGAAAATGAGCAGACCACATAAAAAGGCAGATAAGATGATTTATGAAAAAAAAAAAAAAAAGAAAAGGCATGAAGATATCAGCATGCTTAGGTCAATCTGGTTCCTGTTTCCTTTGAGTAGATGTAACCTCTTAAGTAACCTCTTAAACAAAACTTGATCTCCCATAAAACTCAGAGACTTACTAAGCTCAATGGCAGTGTTTAAGAGTCTAGTGAGATGCATGAATGGCCAAGTTTTACCAAGGATGACCTCTGGGAGAGGATGTAGTGGGCAAGCAGTAGTGGGCTTTACTCATACCTCAGGGAAGATGATGGATGGATAGATAGATGGATAATTGTATAGAAAGCAATGGTGCTTGATGCTGCAGATTCATCAGCTGCAGTTCCTTCAGTTATAGATGAAGGATTTCTCCTCAGAGCCCTGTTTTTTTCCACATTACTGTCCTCAGTCACAGCATCTCCTGGGAAAGCAGAACCTGGCATGACAAGCCCCAGATGTTGTTGATACAGGGACCTGAGCTTGTACGTACCAGTAAGTCAGTCCCACACCAACTGATGCCATCGGGCTATAATAAAATATAGCTATTAATTGCAACCTTGCTTGCCTGACACATCACCACTGCTCCCTGGAGACAGTGACCTGCAAAGTGGCCAAGCAGGGCAGCTACAAACTGAGTAGTGACAACCATATGTGCAGAGCTTGTCCAGGGAACCTCATAAACCTCTGCAGCACAGATTAAGATGCTTCATTTGTCCCCAGGCTGTCCTTTCTTTGATAGAAGGGCAGCAGAATTACTCCCAAAACATCCCAGTTTCCCTGGGACTTGCACAATGGTCCTGACAGGGATAGCAGTAGACCAGGCTCAATGGCACCAGCATCTTCTCCCATTCCTCAGGATATAAATCTATCACAACACCTTTATTAATAGCAGTGCAGCTCCTCTTAGCTGAACATGGCAAAACACACGCTGGGCTCAACAGAGCTTGAGTAAATAATGGCGAATGTAACACAGCAAATTAAATCCCAGCAGGGAAGATAAAACGCCAGCAAATATCCCATAATGTGTCTTCCTTCTGCTGAATTTCTAGCTAATTTACATTCACCAGCCATGAAATTGGAATAGTGTCAGTGTGTGTACTTAGGAGCATGTCCATGATAAACAAGAATCTGGTTTGGAAAATGGGGGTGCAAAGATGTTTTATAATAAAATAGAAAGGAAAAAGCCAAACAAACCAGTGTATACACATCAGTTCCTCCTCAGAAGAAGGTTTAGAAATAAAAAGTATGCAAATAAGTGACCAAAAGCTGTTTCCATCTTGTACCAACTGGGAAAAATTTTTTTATGAAAAGTGAAAATCAGATTGGCCCAGCTCAGAGACTCTTCATAATGGGAAATGTGTCAGGGATGACACATCCCAGAAACCTCACAAGAAGGAAAACAAGCTGTTACTGAGAAGTTAAAAAATTAGAAGATTAAAAAATGGTGTTGAAATTCAGGTGAAACCTCCTGGTTTCCAGTTTGTGTCCATTGTCCCTTGTTCTGTCACTGGTCACCACTCAAACTATTCAGGCCCCATCTCTTGACCCCCACCCTTTAGATATTGAGAAGCATCAAGAAGATTCCTTCTCCAGGCTAAACAGCCCCAGGGCTCTCAGCCTTTCCTCAGCACAGAGATGCTCCAGCCCCCTCAGCATCTTTAGAGCCTGTGCTAGAAACTGCCCAATAGGTTGTTTCTGTTGAACTGGAGAGCCTAGAACTGGACACAATACTCCAAAGGTGACCTCCCTAGAGCAAAACCGTGGGGGAAGGAATAGCAGAGGCTATGGGTGAGGGGTGTGTTGCAGCCAAGATCTTAAATCCCAGTGGTTTACACCAGCAGCAAGGCTGGGATTTGCATAATGACGTGAATCATTCACACAATTTTGTTTTCATAGACTGCCCAGGCGTACAGAGGCATCAGGATCTGGTCACCCCAGAGACCACCCAACTTGTCACCCTGCTCCTGTTGCTTCCCAAGCTCTGGTGGAATTCACGCCACTCCATATAGCAGCCACGTCTCATTAAACCCTCACTGCAGCTCCTGTTCTCATGTGAACTATGGGCTTGTTTGTGCTGGCATTTCTGCTGTGGGCTCAGCTCAAGGACATGCAAAACATTTGCCAGACAGAGATCTCGTGGCTTTCCAATTATTACTCCTCTAAGTTTTTATACAGAATATGGAATAAAAAGCCAGTCCTTTCCTCTAAACTGTGCCAGAAGCTGAGCATACGTCAGAGGGCAAACAGACACGGTGCGTGCTGCAGAAAAGGGATGCCAGGGGGATTTGCTATTTTAGCACCACCTCCTGCGTGTCTGGCAGGGAAATCTTCCCTGCTTCAAGCAGCTCAAAACCCTGGGATAGGAGTTAAAATGATTAATGAAGTACAAAAAGCCTGTTCCCCAGCGGGGACCTGCCTTTGCAGTCTATGGAGAAATATCTTCCAGTAGATGTCTGGTGGAATGTGATCCCAAACCCAATGGCTTCTCCTAATTTGGGGTTTTCTACACTGTAAATACCTTCCTGACCATTTGGGCTTTTCTCCAGACTTTTACTGATGCTTGGGCAGGAGTGAAGCCTGAGAAAAAGATGGGCTTTTTGTGAAGTATTTCTAAAGACTGTCAGGCTTTGCAGTGCCATTAACACAGGGCAGCTGGAGGAAATGTAGGAAAACAAACAAAAGGCAGCAGCCAAAGGGTCTCCAGCAGCCAACGGATGCAGCCATGCTCGAGGAGAAAAAGTAACTTCTCAAAGGGGAAGCTATTGCAAAACAAAGAGTAGAAGATGCTGCAAAAGCCTCGTGCTCAAGAACGTGCATCCTGAGTGAAAGCCCAAATAGGTCCCTGGAGCAGAGGCTTCCTGGAGCAATCCAGATGTTGTTTGCTATATATTATCTCCAACTTCTAAAAAAAGGCCCAAAACTAGGATTTTCCATCTGCACACACAATCTGCCCAGGAACATAGGCCCTGATGCTGAGTATTGCATGAGGAGCATTGACACACCATTTCACTTGCTTCCTACTTACTTATTTCTGAAGGATCTTTGAGGGAATCTCTTTTCTCCCTCAAAAATAATACATTATTATCACAAGTCCCCAGGTTCTGTGGGGAGACCAGCAAGTTTTACTTCACTGGGAGCTGAGACTGATGCCAGCCACCCACACCCAAGAGGGATTGATCGAAGGGGTAGGTGCAGAGAAAAGCTGCTACAGGGAACTGAGAGTAGAGCTTAGGAGAAGTGAAAATCTTCCTTCCCCAGCAGAAAAATGAGGTGGAGAGAAGCTGGTTATAAACATCCAGAAAGAAACACTGCAGGGGGAAGGGTTGATGACATTATGGGGTGATGCTGGGACAAGGAGCAAGCACTGGAGCAAAGCCCCAGCCCAGTGCAACCAGCAAGGGCTGGATCTGGCATGAGAAAGGGAAGAAACACCAATATTTCGGGCAGCAGGGAGGATTAATTCATGTCACAACTAATTATAACTTCCATTATTTAATATTAATGGACTGCAGAAAGTCTATTATAGAGGGTTGTTGCTGCTTTTCTTTTCACTGCCAAGTTTTCTGACACAATTTGGAAGAGGCATCTCCTGCTCACCCTGAGAGCAGGTATGGGCTGGCACACTCAAGAAAAGCCCAGTGACAAAGGAAATTATTTTCTGAAAGTCCTCTAACCTGCATCTGGAATCACATCTGGCCCTGGTCAAGCTGCCTGTCCACAGCCAGGGCCTGGCTGGCAGCAAGTCCTCTCCTGCATCCCTGGGAATGATCTTGTCTCAGGGTTTCTCCAGCCATTCCCCACTACCAATTGATCCCATAGGTATTTCAGAGTCTTGAAGTGTCTGAATCATGTTTGAAGCCAGAAATTCCCCATTCAGCAGTGTCTTGCACCACTTGTCTCAATTTCTTTTTGAAAACTAACCTTTTCAAAGCCTGGGGGCTACCATCAGGTCCCAAGATGGGTAATGAAGCTCCCAAGCCATGCCTCAAGTCCACATTTAGCAAGGTGATGGCTCCAGATACCAAACATTTAGTCCACGGGATGGCTCAAGCCAGGGGACATGCATCAGGTTGAGAATAAAGCTGTGCTGTGCTGCTGAGCTCCAGTGGGACCAGCATGGTGCAGACCTGCAACCTTGGGAGACACTGACACCAAACCATGAGCCAGAAACCATCAAGAAAGGTGGGTTAGGATCTATTTTTGACCAGATCAAGGTCCTCAGAGACTCAGGGGCTGCTGCAGGGAGGCAGCAAAGACTGGAGAGCTGGGTTGGGAATACTTGGTTGCAGCAGGATGAAGCATTTCAGAGCCTGGAAGTGTTACCCATGGCCAGCTACATGGCTGGAAAAAAAACCAAGGAAACTGGAAGGAGGGAAAATGAACAGAAATCACAGTGTGCTGCAAAATAACCAAAAAATAAACAAACCAGGAGGGTTGGGAGTTAGGAGGGCTCCCACATCCAGCTTATGCTGGGATGTGCACTTCTCAGAAGGGAATTGGTCAAAGCAGAGCATAGATCTGTATGTGTCCAACCAAACAAGGAGATGGGCAACCCTCACTTAGGCAACGTGACTTTTGAATAACTGCTGACTCTTAGTGGCTGCCAAAACAGATGGATGGATGCCACAGCAGGGAGGAGGATGCTCCTCTCTAGTGTTTTTTCACCTTTTTGGCAACTTCTGCCTGAGCACAAGAACAGCATAGGCCAGTGCAAAAAAAAATAAAAAAATTAAAACAACTTAAAAAAAAAGTCCTGCAGTCATGACATTTCTGCAAATAACTGATAAAAGGCCCTTTGGAGCAGATCGATATGGCTTGGCCCACTGGTGAGAAATCAGATCCTGATGGGAGCTTGGATAAAGGATGTTCTGTTGCCCACGGGAGCTGTACCAGCAGCTGCGGGTGAGCTGCACTTCACTGCCTCAGACAGATGCTGTATGAGGTTATCATATACAGCCAGGAGGGTGAAATAGAGACATGAATTTTGATAAGCTCCTGAAGCAGCTTAGCTCTGGCTTCTTTCTATGGCTGGGCATCCTTAGTGCTGCTCATAACCAACCCTAAGTGCCTCATCTTTTTTTTCTCAGTTGTTCCTGTTCTTTAACTTATCCCAACCATCCTTGACTGGCATTTTCCTTTTTGCTGTGGACCTGGAACACTTAAGAGCAGCAGTGAAGAGTTCAGAGCCTGCTGGAGTTGGACACAAAGCAGCAGGACCTCACATCATCATTGTCTGGAAATCCTACTCATTTCCCAGTGCACTGCAGGTGTTCCAGATGGAAAAAGCCCAATGGCACAGCTGCAAACCCATGCACAGCATGGAAAGGTGCCTCAGACACTGACTCAAGTGAGACAGGAGTGAGGAAGGGATGTGCACTTATGATGCACTAATTGCCCAAAAGCACCCATAGATGTAAGAGACCCAGGGTGCACTCATACAAGACACCTTGGGCAGAATGGGCCTTTAACTGAGGAGAAAGCTGCTCTGTAAGTGAAGCAGTAACAGGTTTTACAACCTCTGTAGAGGGATATAAAGTACCCGTGAATAACCCTGAGTGTGCGCCCTGAGCAAAAAACCTTTGCTCACTCTCCCCATAACCTGGATGTACTGCCAAGGATGGGGCAGCCTCACCCCTGGCCAACCAGACCTGCAGGAGCTGGAACCAGAGCAGTGCAACAGCCCCTGGGGTGGGATGTCTTCCCCCACACTGTCCCAGAGAAGGCAGGGACACAACAGCTGAAACTTAAACCTTCCCTGCACAACCAGAGGCTGTTTCCTTGCGTCCAATCTCTTGTTTCTCAGAAGAGCAGCCCAACCCTCACCTGGTTCCACCTCCTGTCAGGGAGCTTCTAAGAGCCAGGAGGTCTCCCCTGAGCCTCCTTTTCTCCAGGTTCAACAACCCCAGGTCCCTCAGCTGCTCCTCACAACACTTGTGCTCTGGACCCTTCCCCAGCTTCACTGCCCTTCTCTGGACACACTCCAGCCCCTCAATGTCCTTCTTGGAGTGAGGAGCCCAAAACTGAACCCAGAATTCAAGATACAGTCTTACCAGTGCTTACAGGGGGACAATCTCTTTTCTAGCCCTGCTAGAATCAGCAAGAGTGGCAAGCATACGATCAGCTGGGCTGTGTGAAGCACAGCACCTCCTCTCAGCATTGAAACTCACCTCTGTTAGAAAGGAAAACTCCAAGGCTTTAAGAAGTGGCTGGTTTAAGGAAGACACCAGATCCAAGTCCCAGGAGAAACCATGAAGACTTCTTCACCGGAGATGGGTCCAGATAAGAACAAACTCAGCATGGCATTGGCAGGAGCAGGCAGAGACAGCAGCTCAGGGTCCGCTCCCAGGCTAAGCCCACAGCCCTCCCGAGCAGCAAATGCATGCAATAAATACGATTGACCTTGATCACTGATCATTTACATCTTTCACCTGAGCCTGCAAGAGCTGCCAAAGGCTTCCCCCGACTCCCTGCCCCGGCGTTAACCCTTTCCTGGTCCCTGACACCCATTTTCTCAGAGCCGGGAAGCCCCATCAGCTTTTTGCAGCCAACACCGTGACTCTGCTTTGGATGGGTGCAAGGGGGATTCCTCTCCCCAGGCAATGCACTGCTGCAGAAGATGGGGCTTGGACAGAGCTCCCGTGTGGCACCAGCCCATCTACCGGGCAGGTCTGCACCTCCCTGGCATCCTCCCCCAGAGCCCACCGAGATCTGGGATGAGAACAGGCGTTGCCATAAAAGAAAAAGGAAAACTGTAAGAGAAACCAACCGTGGCAGCCTCAGGGGTTGGGAAAACCCCCGGTAAAGGGAGAAAAAAAAGTGGAGCTGAGTTATTGGGGAAAAAAAAGACTCAATTAAATTTAAGCATAAGCAGAATGGAAGCACCAAAATACACGTGCACAGAGCTGGCCCAGAACAGGCACACAGAACATTTGTAATCACTCTTTTTTTTCTCCCCTTCCCTTTAGTTTTTAAGCCGCTGGAAAAAAAAAAAAATATATCTCCTGAGCCAGATGGACTCAGAGTATTGCAAAACAACACGAGGAAAAGCAGGGTGAGAAAATTCACATGTCCCAAACCCTAAACCCATCTGGCAGCTCGGAGACAGACCCAGGTGGGCTCGGTACAAAGCCATCCTCAGCACGTCCTCGCAGTGATCAGGTGCTGCCATACTCACAGTCTCAGGGCTCTCCCGACCCGTGTCCCGCTGCGCCGGGCACAGAAACTTTTCCTCTGCCAGAAGCTGCTGGAGCCATTCACTTTTACTTCCCAGGCTGGAGGTGGGGATGGGTGTGTGGAGGTGGGGCTTAGCCTGTAATTTCAAAAGCTGGAGCACATTCTAAACAAAACTTTTGCAACCTCTTTCAACGGGATTTTTTTTCTTCTTCTTTTTTTTTTGTTTTGTTTTTTTTCTTAACTCCCAAAGCCTCAATCTGAAAATGACACAGTTGTCTGTGTGGTTTGCTGAGATAGAGCTTTGCAAACTGCTGACACAGTCCCAGTGCAAACTGGTCTTTGGCTTTGCTCTGTCTCCTGTTTCCTGTCCCCTCTCTCCTGCATGCAAGGGTCTCACCCCTACAGCACTTTCTCCTTACAATCACTTTCTTATTCCATTTGCTTTATCTGCATTTATTTCTTTAACTTTCAAAGCTGTGATGTTATCCTGGGATTTGTCATCCAGTGTTTATTTTTCCATAACTCTACCCACCTCTTTTTTGCACTAATTACTAAAGCATTTCCAGAAAAGAACCAGAGTAGTTAATGAACAAGCAGCCCCAGCTAAAGCTGTCAAAGGACAACTGGGATTTCTCCCTTTGAGGTTCTTCTGGAGCCCTTAAGTGTTTGTGTTGCATGCAGGTGGACATCTGGGATCTCCTTTCTCACGTGGATGCTCTGCCTGGCTGCTGGCACAGCTCCTTCTCAGCTCCACCATCCTTAACTGTGTTTTTCTCCTCCTGGCCCCAAACATCTCCATGCTGCAGAGAGATGAGGGTGATCAGGTGCTGCCTGCACCCAGATACCACAAACAGAGGGGTGGGATGAAAGCAGACAGAGGCACCGACTTGTTCTGGAAATGTATAATCAAAGGAAAACTCAGTTGTCCTCTCTGCATGAGCAGGGATGTAGACATTGTTGTGCAACCTGCAAGTTACCAGGACCTACTGCTGTGCATTATTGGTGAGGGTTAGCTCATCACAGCTGGGGAGACACCTAAAATCTTTGGGGGATGTAGTGTGAGGATGTGGTCCCTAGCAGGAGCTGGCTGGAGGGGCTGTGTTCAACTCCTGGGTTTGGAAATAAGTTCACTCAGGACACTCACCTGACCCACTCCAGAAGCAAAACCAGCTCCAGGAGATTCTCTCAGTCACCTTCGCAGGAGGACGTGATGAAAACATCACCAAATACAGCTGGAGATATTTCAGGTTCTCCAGAGAGCTGCAATGAACTTCATCTTCCTAAACAGGTCCTTGGATGTCCGTGCCCTGGATCTTTGGCCCCACCAGCCTTTTTCAGCTTCAAAAATCAACATTCCCACGGTTTACTGGGAAACCTAGCTCTCCAGACTAGCCCTAACTCTGAACAAACATTACCCTGCCCAGAAAATCCAAGAACCTCTCTTCAATCATCTGCAGATGAACTAGCTCAGATGCACAGTTTGACACAAAAAGGTTTTAGATGGGACTGGGAAGACAGTCCCTCTCCAGCTCTCTCCCCTCTCATTCTCTACCTGCTGCTGTGCTGTGGCCGTGGGAAGCCCAGGGGCTGCTCAGGGACCTGATAGCTTGGAAAAAGGTCAAGAAGGGAAAGGTCTCAGCAGAGCAACCTCAGTAATGGATCCTCTGAGGCTCAGGCATGTCCCTGGTCCGGAGGAGTCCGGGTTTGGTATCACTCCAGGACTGCTGTGGCAATCACTGCCTCCCTTGAGCTTTGGATTGGGCAAAGCAAGGCTGGCATGAGGTCCTGTGTCTGAAAACTGAATGATGAAGATGTTTTACTGCT
Source organism: Corythornis vintsioides (assembly GCA_025447755.1). Classification (NCBI taxonomy): domain Eukaryota; kingdom Metazoa; phylum Chordata; class Aves; order Coraciiformes; family Alcedinidae; genus Corythornis; species Corythornis vintsioides. The sequence goes on from JAOEGS010018879.1 coordinate 117,617, forward strand.
TTGCTTGATAAACCACAGTCTCTGTAGGTAACATTTTCAGGGCCAAATTCCATTAGACTCCATGAGGTGCTGCTCTCTCAGTGGATCATGCACCCTGCACACACTTTTGCAGGTTTTATGCTCTCCATAAAAGCCATTTGTGTGCACATTTTACCCCCCCAAAAAATCCAACCAAACAGCTTGTTTTATATATCTTCATATATCTGGATTTCAAAAACTCCGGGGGACTGAGTCCACCACTTTGAGTCCAGCACCCTGCCCAGGTGATGTTCCTGGTCCCTCAGCTGCACTGACCATCAGTGTCCAGGGCTGTCTCAGCTGCAGATGGTTGCACAAACCCAGGCCAAGTTGGCCAGGCCAAATTCACACTCAGAATTCATGATGTTGCATCCTGGGGACCAGGACAGCTGCAAAGTCACATCCAACGAGAACATAAGGTACCAGAGAACATGGGGAGACCTTTGGTGGGTTCCTCATTCTCTTTTTACCCCAAAAGTCACAATAAACTCCCAGACAGAAACTCTGAACGGGATATTTTCCAATGTGGGGAAAGCTTTTTTCAGCACAGCCACATTTTCTTCCTGACATTTCTTGTTGGGGTTTGATGGATGGAACAACCAGTCATGGGAAAGAGGGCATGCTGGGCAGAGGGACTTCATGTTTCCAGAGGGAAGATTATCTGCTTTCCCTGCACCAGATCATTAAATAATAATTAAACAACTACTTTATTAGCTCTAGCAGCAGAGATACATTTTGCTAAGTAGGAGATGGACAAATCAGTGCGTTCAAAAATACTCTTTGCCCAAATGACCCTGAGTTGTCCTCCCAAGCAGGGCTGCATCAGACAGATAATGCACTGCAGAGAAAATAAACTTTATCAGCTATCGTCGGCTCTGCAGTATCTCAGGAAGGCATTATTTGATCTAAAAAAGGCAGTATTAATATTTTACAGCTGCATAACTCCTTTCTTTCCAGAGAAGCTCTGCACGTGCACAGGCAGTCCCCCATGATCCACAAGATGTGGTTAATGTTGAGGGTGAGAGGTCAGAACTCCTCTTCGGTTGGGGAATAACCCGGTGGGTGGGGAAGTGTCTCTGGCTTCAGAGGAGAAGAGGCAGACACCCAAAATGTGCCAGACGAGGGGGTCACCACCCCCCATGCCTGGAGACAGGCAGGGAAAGGTGGACACACCTTTCAGCAGCACTACAGCAGGGCGACGTTGCACGAAAGAAGAGCACCATCTATTGACTTCTCTCCCTCAGCACCTCGTTTCTGGCTGCTTTGAGCTGACAGAGTTTTGCAAGCACATGGGCTGCTGCTCAATCCCAGGGCTCAGATGTTTGCCAGAGCACCCCCGAAGGGCGAGGAGCATCGTGTCCTTGGAGCAAAACACAACTCACTGGTCCAAGCTGGCTATGCGATGGCACGGCACCAGGTTGCAACTCGGACGGGCTCCTCCTTCAGCCCCAAAGGCTTTTCTGCACCCAAAGCTGCTGGCACATCTTTTTCCTTGTAGAATACGAACAGGTTTCTGCAAAGTATTCAGGTTGTGACAGCGGGAGCTGACTGAGCATAGCGGGGGCCATTCCCTGGCTGTGCTGTGGAGGAAAGGCTGCTGCAAAGAGCCTTGTCCCTGCAACTTCTGCACCTGGATATGCCCACAAAGGAACTTCGTCCTGAACAATAAAGCACAAGCTGAGAATCACAGAATGGTTTGGGTTGGAAGGGACCTTTCAAGCTCATCTTGTCCAACCAGGGACGTCTGCAACAAGAGCAGGTTGCTCAGAGCCCCGGCCAACCTCACCTGGAATGGTTCCAGGGATGGGGCAGCCACCACCACTCTGGGCAACCTGGGACAGGCTCTCACCACAATCAGAAAATTTCTTCCTTCTGTCTATTCTAATTCTCCCTCTTTTAATTTTAAGCCATCACCCCTTCTCCTGTCACAACAGGCTCTGCTAAAAACATTGTCCCCATTTTGCTGACAGGCCCTTTTCAGTACTGAAAGGCCACAGTAAGGTCTCCCTGGAGCCTTCTCTTCTCCATACTGAACAATCCCCACTCTCTCAGCCACTGAGCTATATCTGAGTTGATATTGTATCATCTGGGAGAGAGATACAGGTGAAATACTGTCCCAGGTTGCCCAGGGAGGTGGTTGATGCCCCATCCCTGGAAACACTCCAGGTGAGGTTGGCCAGGGCTCTGAGCAACCTGCTCTGGTTGCAGATGTCCCTGCTCCCTGCAGGGGGGTTGGGCTAAATGACCTTGAAAGGTCCCTCTCAACCCAAACCATTCTGTGGTTCTGAAAAAGCCCTTAAACTCCTTGGAAATAAAATCTTTGTCCTCATGCATTAGCCCTGTGGCTCCCAGCTCAGATCAGTCTCCTGCCTGCTGCTGCCACTCTCTGACCAAGAGCTTTCCTACAGCTCTTTCAGCTTTTAGGACACCACAAGCCTTTGTCCTTTAAACGTTTGAACATCTGGACCCTGAGTGCATCCTGTGTAAGTGAAAAGGATAATTCCTATCGAAACCCAAGCACCGAGAAAGTCCCAGTGACTTAAAACCTGAATGGGCTTCACAAAATGCTTTAATTCCCGTTTAATTACAGTCAGTTGAGTGGTGTTAAATCCTCCAGAGGATGTTGTGGAAGGACTATTTTTTGGAACATTTAAAACCAGTTTGCAGCAGATGATAACAGCACTTATCTGGTGCAAAGGGATTATAAAATCTCACGTGTCTGAGTTTATAGATGTCCACGATGAATAAAATGGCATTTCCAGCCTTGAAGAGGCCACATTAAGTGAGATTGTATCTGCCCAAGCTCTGCTGGTTACTCCAGCTCTGCTCTTGGCCTAAGAGTTAAGCTGGGTTTGCAAAGGAGCAGCCCAGTGTCCTGCCTGGTGATAGAGGCACGACTCCACCTGGGGGGGGGGCTGAAGCTGATCCTTTTCTGCATGTGTGTTTAGAACAAAAAAAATCTGGATTAGGGTCTGGATTTTACATCTGAGCTCTGCTGATATCTTCCAGAGAGCCAGCCAAAGCCTGAGATGCAAATGTTTGGAATTCTGCAGAAGCTGTTTGGAGAGATGGGATCTAAAGTGACTGGCTGGAGTCCACCAGTGGTATTTAGCAGCTCTGCTTCTATGTACTGTGGGGACTGATTTTTGCATCACTGCCTTGACTTTTAACTCACGTTGGAGTTGCCCTGAGAGATGACAGTGACTGTGGCACAGATGTCAGCGCGGGCAGAATTCAGAAGAAAGCCAAAGCCAAAGGCTGAACTCGTGGTTCCCTTTCCTGTCCCTCAACCATGGGACTTTCCTTCCTGTCCCGAAGAAAGAGGAAATCTCATGGGCTGTGCAGATGCAGCAAGAAGTTTCCTCGTTGCTCTGTAGCTCGACTCCATGATTCTATGATCCGTCCTGAAATTCCTCTATGGCAGCAGGGAAATTTCCTGGCATATATTCAACTGAAATTCCAATTGTTATGAATGGGTTGTGCCCTGGAAACACACGGGAGAGCAAATTGCAACAGGGCTGGGTTTCGACACCCGCAGCAATAGCTGGGAAGGAGCAGGCAGAAATCCTGCCTGGGTAAGAAGGAGAAGGGAAGCAAAAGAAAGGGAAACAACATGACTTGACTCCATTCAGTTCTTGTGAAACCACCAGCCTCGCTCCTTGGAGCGTTGACTATTTTGGGACAGCGTCGCCTGCGATGTGCGAGATGCCTCCAGTCCCAGAAAACCTTTCAAAACACGAGAATGGTGTCTTTCTGAATAATACAGAAGGAATAATATTTCCTGAAGGATGTGCTTTGACTTGAAAAGCTTCCAGCGGGGGATTAACGCTGCGCTCAGAGGCTGCCTGAGCTCAGAGCATTTACGTTGCTGCGTAATTGAACAAATGCACTTCTCAGACAGTTTTAAGGCTATTAATGCACTTTGCTCCTCAGGGATGTGGTGTCAGGGAGGCTGCCATGGATGGACAGAAGCCATCATGCTGTTTACAATTCAGTTAAAACAATTAAAAAGAGCTTGCAAGTCACGACCCATGCAATTTGGTCCAGATTTCCTGATGGGTGCTGCGGTTTATTTATTTTTAGCCCGATGAAAAGGCTAAAACATGAGTATGCGCATAGCAAGAAACAGGTCAAGTTCTATTTTTTTCCTCCTTTTTCATGAAGAACACCTTATAAGTTGGAGCAATGTGGAAAAAAAAGTCTTACCTTGGTCAAGGATCGCATCTTATTCACAGATATTCACAGATATTAGGGGCTGGAAGGGAGCTAGAAGATCATCTAGTCCAACCCCCCTGCCTGAGCAGGGTCACTTAGACCAAGTCACCCAGGAACAGATCCATGCAGCTCTTAAGTGTCTCCAGAGATGGAGACTCCACAACCCCCCTGGTCAGCCCCTGCCAGGCTCTGTCACCCTCACTGAGAAAAAGTTTTTCCTTGTGTTGACCCTAAACCTCTTGTGCTCCAACTTGCTCCCATTGCCTCTCGTCCTGTCATTGGATGACACTGAGAAAAGTCTTGGTCAGCACTTACACATTATGTCCTTTCAGCATGGCTTTCAAATGCAGAAGGCACTTGACAAAGTCCTCGTTGTCTACACAGTCTTTCTGCTGAGGCTGCAGATGGATACTAATTAATGGCATTTGTGATGGCAGCAGATTTACTGAAGTTTAATGTATGGTAAACAATCCTCTGGCCATGTCCAGCGTTGGCAACTTGATCCACACCTAATGGGAAGACAGAATCATTGAATCATTTTAGTTGGAAGAGACCTTTAAAATCAAGTCCAAACATTAACCCAGCACTGCCAGGGCACCACTACCCCATGGCCCTCAGCACCACAGCTCCATGGCTTGGAAACCCCTCCA
>JAOEGS010018880.1:0-23416 GCA_025447755.1 Corythornis vintsioides
TTCAACCACTTCCCAATCCACCTTATTACACCGTAACTAAATCCACACTTCTCAAGCTTGGCTGTGAGGATCCCATGAGATGCAGTATCAAAAGCCTTGCTGAAGTCAAGGAATATCACATCCACTGCACTTCCCTCATCTAATCATCTACTTATATCTTCATAAAAGGCTATCAGATTAGTCAAGCATGATTTCCCATTACAGAATCCATGTTGACTATTTGTGATAAGCCTCCTTTCCTCCAGATCCTTAGAGATGGCAGCAAGGACAAGTTGTTCCATCACCTTTCCAGGGATGGAGGCGAGGCTGACGGGCCTGTAGTTACCTGGGTCCTCCTTTTAGTCTTTTTTGAAGATTGGGACAACATTGGCCTTTCTCCAGTCCTCTGGCACCTCTCCTGTTCTCCAGGACCTTTCAAAAATTATGGAGAATGGTCTAGCAATAACCTCTGTCATCTCCCTCAGCACTCGTGAGTGTATCCCATCAGGGCCCATAGACTAGTGGATGTCCAGTTTACTCAACTGGTCACTAACCCAAGCCTCTTCAACTGAGGAAAGAACTTCCTCCCTCCAGACTTCATCTGTGGTCTTGGAGACCTGGGACTCCTGGTAGCTGACCTTAGAAGGTGATGATCGTACAGGAACATGCATACTTAACCTTAAATCCACACATAAACCCACTGGGAACAGAGAATGTAAGAAGCCTATCCATATATCAAGCATGAGTGAGCAGAGAGATTTACCCTTTGCCACAAATTGCTGCCTGTCACCCATCTGCAGCTGCAATGTTTGCTATGTCGCGTGCAACTCTGCAGCTATTTACCTGCTACTGCATCGATCGCTGTGTCAAGGCTGGGCAGAGCAGCCTTTGCTCTTTCTGGTTTTCCTTATCTGTTCACAGAGCCTACGTAATTCCTTGTGATGAGTCTCTAAAAGTGTTGGACCAAGGCTTGTCATGTCTCTTAACCTTGAAGATCGGGACTTGAAGTATTGATCTGGTTTGTGGTAGGAAAGAAAGTAATTTCCTGGGTTGTTTGGAAATCTGGGTACAAGGTTCCCATGGGACAACATGTTAGAAATGAAGCAGTGTCTGGGTGATATCAATACTTATTACTGTCATACCAGTAGATTATGAACTTAGAGGGCAGTGTCTCCTCTCTGGCCTCCCAGCCAAGCCCAGTGCTATTTCATGGGCATCCCATTGTATTGAGTTCTCTCATGTTCAGCCTTTCTCGTGATCACAGTGATAACTGTGACAGCAACCTCATTCTGAACTAGGAGGCAGGTTGGTTATTCTCTCTGATACTTGCATTAGTCATGCACTTATCTAGAAAAGCTTCAATAACAACAAAAAAGCGATTTTTTTTTCCAAGGGCTTGCAAACGATCCAAGAAGTTGAACAACCTCTTTGGGCTGCCGTGCCCCATTCTGACGCAGCTTTGTTCTCAAGGATCTTTCAGATGTGATTGGGTGGGTGGAACAGCCTGAACCTCCCAGTATTTGCAGTCATTGATAAAGGTGCTGAACCTACCACCCCACTGGTGCGAGGTCCCTCATTGGTCCCACAGAGGGGCTGATCCGGCAGCCCTGCTCATAAAACCAGTGGGATAGGACAGCTAGAGCATCGAGGTGTGCAAGGTTTGGGCCAAGCTGTTGGGGTGTGTGGTTTGGGCCATGCACAGGGGAACCTTAGCTGAGAGAGCAAGCAGGTTTTGATAGAGTGTTTGGTATGAATTAGCAGTGCTAGGTGAGCAGTCTGATGAGGTCATTCATACTTTGGTGCTGGGCACAGAAAATATGGAATCATCAAAGCAGTTTGGGGAAGAGATCAGAGAGAGTCGGCAGGTGATTTTGGACTGGAGGTTTTGACATGTGCTGTGCCTCCTGAGTGCAGAAATGGTGCTGGCTGGAGCTGTGTGGTCCAGGGCTGCCCTCTGAGGAAGGCAGCAAGGTGAATGCCTCACTAGCTAGTGTAGATGGGAGAAATTATGTCATGCACTGGTTCAAGTGAAGGATGACAGCCCTCTGCATGATGAAAAGAAAATTCCAGAGTCCAATTGCAGCCTGGCTGTACCTTGTGTTCAATCACATGTCTAAGTGGCACTGTAGGGTGCTACAGTAGGGTCTAGCAGGATGGTACAATGCTCTTCTGTCTTTAAGGCAAGAGAAAATAACTGGCATTTTAATCATGCTGAGGGGCAACCATGGTATAATTGGGTCCTGTGACACAGCTGCTTCTGTAACAAAGACAGGCTCTCAGATGAGGATGGACTGAGAATCTGAAGGAGCTGAGGCCTGGGGTGAACTGTGGGTCCTTGACAGCTGTGGATTGTTGCTGTGCTCAGCAGTTCTACACTGGTTTAGCATGGACGTTAAGTCAGGGATCTCAACAAGAGCTGTCGCTGCCTTGTTTGGGAAGAGTGAAGCAGGTGACTCTGGAGCTGGGGGATGCTGCAGAGATACCAGGGAGAAAAACAGCCAAGGAGAATGTGGCAAGCAGTAGCTCAAGAGGAGAAGGTATTTTCAACTTGGTACCACAGAAATAGAAACTGGGCTCAGAATAGTTAAGAGGAAAGTGGGAGGAATGCATGGGAGCTAAGGCAGCCTTGAAAGTACAGCAACTTGGTGGTAGGTGCAAAGCAATGGGAAAGAGACTGCAGCAGGTGAGAAAGTTCTCATTAAGGAGAACTTGATGAGCCAATAAAAGCCCAGTGAAAGCTAGCAGTCCCCTTGCCTTTCCTCTAGGAAAACTCTCCTGGTGAGTAAAATTTTTAAGTCTCCCACTCTTGCGCTTGGTCAAGTGAAAGACAGCACATGGAGGTCTGACAGCAAAATCTCTTCCATAGCTTGCTGAAATGAGGCAGAAAACAATATAGGAAGTTAGAGGACTGGCATTGGTAAAAAGCTGCTAGGAGAAGGGGAGATGGTGATAGTGTAAGTGGTGCAACCAGTCCTCATTAGTTCTCCTCAGACTTTCTTGGTGAGGGCTCCACCCGGTGTAGGACTTCACTTGCTATTGATGATCCAGGGTTAATCCTGATCAGCACCAAACTGGGTAGGGAGCAAGATGCTCTTTGCTGGCTGCACTTGGCTCATTCCCTACACCTCTCCCAGCTCCTGCTGAGCTGTATGGCACAGGGTTGGTATCATATCTTTCTTTACATGCCCTGGTCTATCTATGTAGCTGGGGATGCAAAGCATAGAATGTTTTCTCCTGTACTGAATTCTGCCTGAGCTTGCAAACCTGATCGACAGTGACAAATGCAAACCTTTCCTGTACATTCACTAAATTTCTGTACAGGTCATGGTGTGTGCACAGCCCATTTGTAGAGGAGTTGCAGCCTAGTGCAGTAATTGGCAGGTCACACTAGGACCTAGTAGGTAGGACAGAGAGAAATGAGGAGTTTGGCTGTTCAGAGTCCCCAAAATGACATAACTTCCCTGTCCAGTTCAGCAACTTTTGTCTAAAGGCAAATCAAAGGGCAAACCTCATCTGTGACCAGGAGGCGATGGATGTTAACTGGATGTTATGCAATGTGTTTGCAGGACCGAACCACACGCAAACAAAGCAAAGCAAAGGGAATCTGCGAGCAAAGCAACAAGTACTGCAGTTGGACCTGGTGGTGTTTGTTCATACCCTCGCCTTCTCATCCATCTTGAGACGTTTGTCTGTGCAGTGACCTGTTAAATGCTGGGTATCCCAATAAGCCTCGTTGAAGGCTGATTGGAGACAACCCCGTGCCCATGCTGGAGCTCAGGTGGCAGATGTTAGTCACTGCAGACTGACTTGGAACTGGGAGTGAGGTGAGAAACGGGAAAACAAACTGAACTCGTGAAGTCAAAGCTTCATGACTCAGGAGAAGCAGGACCATAACAAAATGAATCAGAGCCTATTTCCTGCAGCCAGCCAAGACAGTAATATGTAATAAAACAGTAAAACAGGGTTATCTCCTTACACAGCCCTTCACAGAAACAAGATGTGTTCTCTGTTCAAGGGCCTTTTTTCAGGCACGTTAGCTCCCAGATGTGGGGAATGCCATTTTCCAGATAACTCCCAAGAAATTATGAAATTGTGAGATGCTGACACAGTTTGCCCAGAGAAGTTGTGGTTGTGCTGGAGGTGTTAAAGGCCAGGTTGGAAAGGGCTTTGAGCAACTTGGTCTAGTGGGAGGTGCCTGCATCCATGGTAGGGGGCTGGAACAAGATGATTTTAAGGTCCCTTACAACCCAAAGCACTCTATGATTCTATAATTTATAGCTGCTTTGAGTTCTGCATCCCTAGCTGAGTAATATGCAAGCCTGCGTCTTCTGTAATTAAGACAAGGCAGGGAAGGTGGGAAGTGGTGGCCAGTGTGTGCTGCAGAATGTTCCCAGCAGGCTCAGGGAGCTTGTGCAGGGTCAAGGATGCTTTTGGGATGTGTCATAGGACCAACCACTGGGAGAGACCAAACATATTTACAGGGCTCTGTTAGGACCCAGTCAAAAGGTTTCTTTGATGTAGCATGTCCAATAATTCTTGTTGTGAGGTGGTTTTGTAGGTGAGTTTTAACATCCACCTTTAAAATACAAACAAAACCAAAACCACCCCCAAAAAAAAAAAAAAAAAAAGAGAAAGAAAAAGAAAAAAAAAGAAAGAAAAAAAATAAAGGCCAACCTGTCTGAGCAGTGATGGATGGAGCTCAGAAGATTGTACGACAGTGGCATTTGTCTTCTATCAGGTGATGGATGCAGGCTGTTGTCCAGCCAAGCGCTGGATGAGCAGTGCCCTTCACCTTGGCTGGACTTTTCTGAGGTTGGTTTTTGTTTGGTTTTGGTTTGTTTGTTTTTTTTTTTTTTTGCACATCTCTTGCTTGCCAGCTTTGCATGTGGATTAAGAAAAACAAATCTCTGCAAGCCAGTCTGTTCACACCCAGCAAATTTTCAGAATTCCTTAGATGACTGCTAATTGGATCATTGTAAATTAAATCAAACCTGCATGCTCATCTTGGAGCACCTATTTGTTAAGCTCCCAGCATATGGATAGCATATTGCAAAATTAACAAATCCCTCTCCCTTGGGAGTTGAGATTTAAATTCACATTCCTCTGATCAGGAAAACAGAGGTGGGAAAGAAATTTATTTACTCTAAGAAAACAAAGGCAGTTGCCTTATAAAAAGGATGGAATCTTTTAGTTCCTGGTCCTGTGGTTTGCTTAAGCAATGTCAGGAACTTGGAGCAGCACAAATCAAACAGTCAGCAAATTCTGGATAGCCTGGGGTATTGAAAAACGCTTCTGGGGAAGGCTGCTAATTGCATAATGGGTCAGTGCTTTCCCATGTGTTGTTTCTAGCTGGCCTGCTGTAAACTGCTCTGCTGTCCCAGCCTGTAGCGAAATCCTGTGGTCAACACTGATGCTCAGAGAAATCTCTGTGGCTCTGCAAAGACTAACAAAAAGTTCAGTCCCCTCCCTATTGTCCTAGAACCCCCAAAATAACAACAACAAAAGAATCTACTGGGGTCAATGGCCCTGAATCAACTGTGGAAGCACCAGCCCGTAAGCAGAAGAGGACAATCTCAGAGTGATAGGGTGTCGAGGCATTAGGAGAGGGCTATTCTCTGACACTTGAGTGTAATTCAGAAGAGCCTCAAGGAAAGGCAGAGGATTGTTGCTGCATCTTAGGAAGGGTGCAAAGAGGCCTATGGCCTCTCTGCTCGCGTATTTCCAACAGATGTCTTCATTTTGTGCCAGTGGTGGAGTGGATCACTCAACATCTGGAAGGTTACATTGTTCTCCTTCCCCAACTCCCAGGCTGTTGGAAAAAAAAAAAAAAAAAAAGGAAAAAAACAACCAAGCAACAAAAAGACTATTGATGAAGCATTAACCAAATGTGAAATACTTGTGGAAACACTGGCCCATTAATATTTACAACGGAAATTGCAGCTCGAAATGGCAGAAACTATAGTTTCAAGCTATGAATCTTGGTGGTGGTTTGCAGGTACATTTGGTGAGCAGTTTTGGCAGCTTGGGGCTCCTCTTCTTCTTTCCCAGTAAGACCAGCACAGACAGAACTGTCTGCTAGCGTGCTCGAGACCTTACTCCAGTGCATCCTTTAGTTGAGGAATAGTAAGTTTAATTGTTTTTTTTGTGAGGAAAAGCTGCAGCAGAAAGTACCAGTTTTGTACCTTTACACTAAATGCTAAAATTCTTATCAATTAAATGCTTTTCATGTGGGGCAGGTGAAAAATGTAGTTTAAGACAGTTTCCAGCTGCCTATTTTGTGGGAAAATATGGTTTTTGGGGTTATTTTACTTGGGGGAAGGGGGGGCAACTGGCACAAGCTTTATCCTCTCAGGGTCTCTGCAGGATGACTATAACTTGGTCAAAGTAGTGACATAACTTTTGTCATGGGTGCTGACCTGTGATAAAGCAAGTCTTTTTTAATAGAACCAGCAGATGCCAATTACATCTTCATCCACTTCCATTTGCTTGTGTTGCAAAGAGGGCCCTGTTTGGGGTTGCAGGACAAATCACTTAGGCACTTGACAGTATAAAGGAATGGAGAGCCCACTGATTGTTTCTCAATTTACTTTCCAGAAAAGCTTCCTTCTCTACAAACCCTGCCGGATCTGGTGGAGAGTGCCGTCTGGAACCCTAGTGCCCCGCCGGGATGGCGAGGACCCACTGTTGCAGTGGCGATGCTCGGTCATGCCTATGACGCAGGTGCGGGAGCCTCAAAAACCAGCACTTCACGGACATCTCTGGGTTTATGGTGTACGGACTGCGCACCAGGGCTATCACAGCCCTGGCGGGGGCCGTTCCTCACCCACCGAGCTCTCGCTCTTACTTGGGGAAGGAGAAAAGCTAAAATGTGGCGATGACGCTTGCCACGGGGGGGCGAGGGTGTGTGTGTGTCCCTGTCCCACCCCAGCATCGCAGGGGCAATATGGCGCCAGCGGCGGCTCCCCTTAGCTGCGCCGCGAGGCTGTAGCGCGAAGTGGAGATGGAGGTGGGGGGGTGGGGGAGAGGGCGTTGCCCGGCACCCGCCCCTCGCCCTCCTCCCTCCTCCCTCCTCCTCCTCCTCCTCCTCCCTCCCTCGGCGCCGCCATCTTGCAAGCGAACAACCGGAGGCGCTGAGCTCCACTGCTGCCTGTGCCTCTCCTCCCTCCCTCCCTCTCCTCCGGCCGGGGCTGCCTTCTCCCGGGGCCGGGGGGCCGGAGCCGGCAGGTAAGGCCTTCAGACAGGGGCACGCCCGCCCGCTCAGCCGGCTGTGTGAGGGCGGGACATCCCCCTCCCACCCCCCTTTCCCAGTGCTCTCCCCTTCTCACACAGAGAGGCTTCCACCGCCTGAGGAAGGGGCTTCATCGCCCTCTCCTGTACGAAGGGGAGCCCTCTCCTGGGCCTCTCCTGTGCGCTGCTGGCGGCTCCCCGCCTGTCCGACAGGTGAAGGGAAGTGGCATGTGCGGGCTCCACGCTGGGAGCTACGGCGTGCCCGGGCCTCTCCCTCTCAGAGGAGGAAAGAGATCCTCAGATACTCACCCTCGGGTGCCTGGGCTAGCTTCCCCTCCCAGGATGTGTGTAAGCCACCTGGAGCAGCTGAAGGGCATGTAGGGGAGATGTGGGGTGGAAGGGTCGACCCTCTGGCATTTAGGAATAGGTTAGTTTGGAGGGCCCTTCTGGGCCGGGGAAATTCCCCGTGGAGAAATGGGCGAAAGGGTTCTGCTTTGCTTTAGCTCCCGGGCATCCGTTTTTTAGTACTACGGTTATTCCATATGGTTATTCTTGTCTTTGCTTTCTTTGTGGACATGCTCAATTCAGTGTAAATCTGATGGGAGTAGAGCATCATGTGTACCCGGCCCAGGAATTGTAGTCTTTATCAGCGTGTGTCTGTGTAAATTGTGTGAAGCCCAAAAGAAAGGAGTTCATGGACTTCAGCCTCCTTTGTGGTACATGTGTTCTCCCAAATCTTACCCAGGCTGGGAAGATTTGTCCTCTTCAAGCTAGAGAGTTATAGTATCACAGAATCGTTTAAATTGGAAAAGACCTTGAAGATGATGATTTTAAAGCCCCACCGTTAACCCAGCACTGCCAGGTCACCACTAACTGGTCCCACGTACCCTTGTGGAGTCATGTCTTTACACGTCTAATAGTTTTGTGAGCTTGCTGTCGTCCCAACACCTGCTTCAAGGTTGAGACATTGATATTCGATTACCGATACAACTTTCCACCTCTACACACTGTAGCCCACTTGTTGCTGCTGAAGTACATCCACAAGAAAGTCCTTGACCTATGGTTATGTGACGAGCTATGTTCAGTGTTGCTTGTGACTGTGTCAGTGTTGTGGTGCAAAATACACCCTGAACAAACAACTCTTGCTTTCAACAGATCTCTTAAGTCTCCTTATTTTCCTTATCCACGGAGTAAGAGAAGGTAACACAATTGTAAAAAAACCCCATGTCTTTAACACACCATATGAACGGTTTTAGTAATGTTAAAGGTTGTCTATGCATTGTTCCCATCTAATCACACAAGCAATGTTGCTTTAAGGGAGTGTTGGAGACCTAAAAGCATTTATAGTACATCTTGGCTATGTTGGATTCGAGCATTTTAACAGCCTTAGACTGATGGCCTGTAGTTAACAGCGGGGCTTAGCGTGCAGCAGAACAAGGGAAGAATTAGCCAAGAAATAAGTTTTTAATTGTCCTTAAATTGTTGGGTACTTAGTTTGAGAGGGATGTAGGGATATAGTTGAGCTTTATACTGGGTGTAATCATCCTGCTTTCTAGGATGTTTTATTTATTTTTTGTCCGCATCTGAAAGCAGAGGTTGAAAGGGGTGGGATCTTTGTTGGTACAGGGGTAAACATCAGGTTCTAGCACAGTCAGACCACATACGTGTTCTGTGAAGTTTGGAGGTTTTGATGACGGGCAGGTTTTAGTTCACTGCAAATGAGCACAGCTCAGGTGCTTCACAAAGATTTGCTGTTAGGAACATTCCTGACTTTGGCTTTTAACTGAGAATGAATTGGGTACGGTTTCTGTGGTGAGCTGAAATGGAGAAAAAGTATGTGCAGTTGCAAAGGTGGGCTGGAATAGTTTTTTTATAAAGCTAGAAAACTTGTAGCTGCTGTTCTGGAGTACTTGATATACTATTAGGTTGTTTGTTTTTTTTATTTAGCATGACATGTGACTCTTAGATAATTATGTTTCTCAGTGGGGAGATGTTTGCCGGAAGAAAAAGTGATTGATTTATCCTAATGTACTGTTTGTTTTGAATTATGCCACTTGTATTTTATATTTTTTTGAGTCTTACTTGTGGCTGCTGGTCAATGTGTTTGTTTTTATCTTTTATTGGAACAAAATGTTATAGTAGAAGAAGCCAAGCAATTGTGATGTTAGAAGATTAAAAAGTGTCAGGATGGAACCCTGACAAATCAAATCCTTATTTGGCTTAGGAGTTTGTGCCTTTATTTAGGAGAAAATAAAAAAATGTATAGATTTCTTCTTGATACTTTTCTCCTGTTTTCACAGGAGAAATACTAGTATCAGAGAATGACAACAGCTGCTTCGGCAAGTGGATGCATTGTGCAACAGGTCATTATTTACAGCTACCAGCTTTATTGAACTCTTCCTTACATTTCATCCTTCTTTGTAAGTTTATAATTTATTGCAAAGTGGTGGAAAGGTGGATAACTATGGAAATAGACTCTTCCAGACAGTTTAGCAAATGTAGGACCCAGGAGCTCCATTTAGCTTGATTCTACCTCTGTCTGGCCTTGTGAGCCTGAAAATGTCAATAAATGGAAATTTTCCAATTTTTTGGAAAATGAACTGGACAGGTAGATGGAAAAGAGAATAGCCTGAGGAAAACAGCCAGTAAACCCAAGAAGAACCATGTTGGAGTTAGGAGGTTGTTTAGGGGGATCTCTGGAGCATTCTGCTGGAGGGTGTGTGGAGGTCAGGGGCAGAAAGCAGTCTGCAGTCCTTTTATGCCATCAGCTTACCTAGGTTGGTGGAAGTTCTGCAAGGACATACTAGTGCTGTGGAAGCGGTAGTAACAATTATTAAGGATGCTGTGATATAGAGGTATATGGGAAACTTTTTCTAAACAGAGAAAAATAGTGGGTTTTTTTTGTTGTTTTTTAATGATGTGGCTTTAAAATAACTTTGATCTCTTGCAGTCTTTTAGAAGCAGTAAAACAACTTGTGTTTGATGTTTTGTGTGCCATCAACTGAAATTGGGGCCATCATGAATATAACCAAGGGTGGACTGGTGCTGTTTTCAGCTAATTCCAATTCGTCATGCATGGAATTGTCAAAGAGGATTGCTGAGTAAGTGAAGTCCTGCAGGGACTTATTTTACTGAAGACAGATTTCTCTGTTGAAGGGAAGTTACATGGGAAAACTGTCACAATTTGGAGAAATGTTGGGTGTACGGTATTGCACAACGCATTTCAATAGATCAATAACAGAAAATAACTTGTGTTTAATCTGTGTGATGGCAGGTTGTGATTGGCTGTAGTACCTTGTAGAGAACACCTGAGAAAATTCATGTTTGGATAGTGTTAAATAATCACAGCAGAAGTTTGGTGGTGGTTGTTGGGGGGGGGTTTGGTGGTTGTTTTTTTTTTCTTTCCTTGTAGAATAATTTTCTTAGATGGCAAAGCTGCATCCATCCTGCTCACTGTGTGTTTTAGATGGGGACTTTATCTTTAAATGCATTAATAGTTTCAGCAGAACTTTTATGACATAAGGACATTTTTACCAGGCTGCTGGAGTTGTATCAGGATGCAGAACACCACCAGAATATCACACAGGAGGGTTTCTGCCTCTGGCCTATGTGCCCAAAAAAAACTCAGTGTAGGTGGGAGAAGAGAGTGCAGAGTAGCTCAAGTTGTGCATTGCAAAGACTTGGACATAAGCATGTGGCATACCAAATTGTCTGCTTTTTTTTTTTAGTGGTGGGGGTCTTTGCTAATACTGGAGTGGCATAAATGCAGCAGACATTGGCCTTCATATTTCATCGAGCAGAGCTTGCTCATATTTCAGATTCACTCTATCCTGACATTTTTTTCTATATGGAAGAAGAATTTCAAAGTGGTCTTTTAAGCATTGTGCATGCTGCTGTGTGTGTATACATATATATGGCAACATATAAAGAATGTACATAGAAATATATATTAAAAATTACTAATTGTTACATGATTTGGTAATCAAACTGTTTTTTTTTTTTTCCTGCTGCTTGTTCTTCTGAGCTCAACTTGAGAATTAGTTTGACTTAGCCTGCAGTTCAGCTCCTGGAAATTGTAGATGCTTAGTTAAGAGATTTCCACTATAATTACTGGGTTTATGGGTTGTGATTTTCTTTTAATTTTCTATATTTTTTTTTTCCCTCCTGTGAAATAGTCTTCTCAGTAACTACTTCATTCTGTGAGCTTTGCATTTGTTTTGCCTTTCATTTTCCCACCTTTATTTATATTTTTTTTCTGCTCCTGAAGGCGCTTGGGAGTCGAGATGGGGAAGGTTCAGGTTTATCAAGAGCCAAACAGAGGTGAGCATTTAACTGGCAAAACTGGAAACTTGCCTAACTATGATATGCATATATTGTCTGCCCTTTTCTTAGACTCTGTGAGTTTTGTCATTGCAAATATTACCTGTTTCTCTTCTTGGCAGAAACAAGAGTGCAGATTCAGGAGTCCGTGAGAGGAAAGGATGTTTTTATCATCCAGACAGTTTCAAAGTGAGTAACTGTTTCAAGGCATTGTGCTGCTATTTTGACATGGACTGTCTTTAGGAATGCTTCTCCTTTAATTTTTCTTTGTGTTTTATGTATATGATACATTATAATATGTTTAGATTAACTAGATAGAGGCTTTCTCTTTAAATTCTTCCCTTTTCAGCTATACCATGTCTCCAGCACTGTTACAAATTTCTAAATGTAAGAGGAGCATTTCCTAAGTAATGTGTCCTGTGATTCAGAAAACAACTTACTTTTTGTTGTTAAAATAACTTTACAAATGCTAAGTCTTTTTTTTTTTTCATGGCAACAAAAATAGTACCAGGTGATATCTAAAAAGATAGTCTGTCAATCTTTTTATTCTGGGCAGAAAATAGATGGTAATGCTTAGTCTGATGATGGCTTGAACAATAGAGGAATGTATTGTGAAGGCTGAAATGGCTTGTTTATTTGTTGTTGTTGTTTTGTTGTTTTAGTTTGTTTTTTTTTTTTTAAATATGTATTAAAAAAAAAAAAGCATTCCAATTTGTGCAGAATAGAAAATGTTGGAGATAAATTGTGGACTCCTTTGTTACAACAAGAGGCTGTATTACTAAAAGCCTAAAAATGATTTAACTTTTCCCAAGCCGAATTGCCCAAAATACCTAAATGAAAAAAAGTAATGAAGTATAATTCTAGTGGAGAATTAAAATGCTGGATGCAGGGTACTTGCTGTCCTGATGTGATGATCGCTCTGGTACCATACTCTGTACTGCCTGGGAGTGAAATCCCAAGAGTGGTTATAAATACTGTGCTGAACACAGGATTTTTATGTATGAGATATGGAACTAGATGCTTCTTGTTCCAGGGATGTGAATACTACAATCATGGAACTCCTGATCATGGTGTACGCCTGTAAAACCTCCTGTGCCAAAAGCATTATTGGGGTTATTCCTTACTTCCCATACAGCAAACAGTGCAAGATGAGAAAAAGGGGCTCCATTGTCTCCAAATTACTGGCGTCAATGATGTGCAAAGCTGGTAAGAACACAGGTTGTATGAAATAATGAGGGTTCCTGCTGTCAGCTGTCTGGTTTAGAGAGGTCTGTGCACGAATTGGGACTCTGTTTAAAAACAACTGTCAAGTTTTTTTCTGAGTTTAAAACCCACATAGAAAGAAGAATGTAATTAGAAATGTTTCCAAATGAAGAGGTCCTAAAAACCCCAGACCTCTAACAGCCATTTTATGTTGTCTCCTACTGAGCTGGCAAAATGAGTTGACTGGACTCTGGTGCTTTGGGCCATGGTATCCATCTCTCATAATGTTCCTTGTCTTTCTATCAGTCTCAAACAGTTGTGCTTTGTTATTTTTAACCTCTTTTTTTTTAACCTGTTGGTTGGATGAATGTACTTTGTATCCATCCTTTACATTTGGGATGATGTGGGAGAACGAGATCACTCATTTTGACAGCCCTCAATACATTTTCTGCCCCTTTCCTTTTTCTCTTCTCCCTGGGAAAAATGGGGAGCTACAATGAACACTGTGATCTGGTTTCTTGAGAGAAGCGTTCTGATTATTGGAATTTAGGCCCATATTTCAGGAGTTTAGGACTCTTTAATAGCTGTGCCAGGGTCTTGCTATGTGACACAGGACAATTTATCTTGTGCTTCCATTTTGTCACATGTTGAAAAGGAGAAGGATCTTAACCTGCCTCAGTGTGGCACTAGTGAGTCAATTATGCAGAGCGTTCTGAGGTTCTTTTAAAAACGATGAACCATGATCATGCCGATGGACTTAAAAGGGACATAGTTCATATGCTGTGTACTTGCACCAAGTAAAATATTCTTGTTTTGATGCTACTTAGAGATTTTGTTCTGGATGAGCTTCAGTTAAATTTAACAGAGAAATAAACCGTGTGGGGTTTTTTTTCTTGTACTTTTCATTATGTGCTTCACTTTATGTCTTTATTTGTTTTTAAAGGACTAACTCATCTTATTACTATGGATTTACATCAGAAGGAAATACAGGGCTTCTTCAACATTCCAGTTGATAACCTGAGAGCATCTCCATTTTTACTACAGTACATCCAAGAAGAGGTGAGGAAGGCCTGCTATTACAGATGCTCTTGTAAATAACTTTTTTTTGGTCATGTCTCAAGGCTTCTGAAACAAATTATTCTGCAAAGACTTAGTTCTGTTCTGAAAACGGATTTTTAAAGGGGGAGGGTCACACTGGGGCAGGGAGTGGTGTTGGGGCAGTTGGTTCTTCTTTTCCCCACAGACTTAAGTTTTGCTTAATGATGAAGAGCTGGCATTTTCTTACCTACACAGCAATGCTGCTCTGTCTTCAAAGATGCATTTCCCTAACTAGATTTTTAATTTTTTTTTTTTTATGAGGATTTTCTTGCTCTCCTCTTCCTTTCCTATTTACAGTTTCCTTGGCATTTATAGGATGGACTGCTTGTGTAGGTGTAATTTATATCTCATCATGAAAACCATTTTGAAGTTAAGTTGTAAACTATGAGAGAACCTATTGATTGTACTCTGAAAGTAAGAGGAGATCACTTCTTATGTAGAAATCTTCACCTTCTGTTTTTTCAGCGTGTCTTGACTTGAGTTTAACTTCTAGCGTTCTCTCTGTGTTTCTCCATCATATTTTGTAAGTGCTTTGAGAAGTGCTGCAGCTACATCATACATACAAATTGTGCAAACAGTAATTGCAGGTGTTAAGATACATATATTATGCCTCTGACTAATGATAATTTGGAATACAGCAAATGCTTTCTGCCTCATGAGAGGAAAGGTTTGGCTCACTCTTAACTTTTGAATCCAAGCTACTTCTTCTTATAGAGGTACGAGTGCCCCAATTAAAGAAAAAAAAAGCGCCAACCCCAGACCAAGGTGATTTTGTGATGACAGCCTTAATATGTTTGAGGAATCGGTTGCCATTTAAATCTACCAGTACTATTTCATTTGGTACTAAAGTCAAAGAGGATTGTAGAACAAAAGCCCAGGCTCTGGCTTTCCACGGTCATTCCTCTTGAATACCAGGAGGGAAGTATTGCACGTTGTAAGCAATTCATAAGTTAAAAAAAGTGGAAAACCAAATATGCAGGCACAAGTCAGCTTGTGCCTTTATATATTGCTTCACTGAATTAATGATGGTAAATAACAAGATCATGTTCCTGGTTTAGTCTTGAAACCCATTTTGATACATGAGCTCTTGATGGTTTAGAAATTGTTGCAGCTTTGAGCCTCATGATGCTGAGCAGTCTGACAGATGAGGGTTTGTAGAGCTCTGCTGATGTACGTGTACAGAGAGGTCTTAAAAGACACTTCCAATTTTTCATTTCTCCATTCCTCTGCTTCGCCCTGAGGTGACTTGCTAAATAAAACTAGAGCTGGCTGAATGTATCATGTGGGATCTAAACTGGCAAGTACCTTCACCAGCCATGTCATTTACAGTATCTTTTCTTAAAAGTTTCATTATGTGCTGCTCGGGAAGAATTCAGTGTTCATCTGAAGTTCACGATGGCAGAAGATCCTCATTGTGCATCCTGCGAATACCAAAGCATAAAAAAAATATGTTTCAAATGGGACTTGTGATGGGGCATACCGAGCAGCATGAAATGAGAGTCCTGCTTGGTAAACCTAAAGTCACCTAAAGCATTTCACTGAGAGTCAGAAGGATGACGGCTTGTGGTTGTTCCCTGTCAGGAATTTTTGTGTAGGTGTGAAGAAAACTACTTGGTGTTCTGGGATGAATACAGTCAGTGAAATTAAAGTGGACTAAAAGTAATTTGGTGATATTCCTTTGTATGCCTGGCAAATGCTCCATATGTGGTGTCTTCTCTTTCCCATGCGTACATGATAATCTTAGAGTGATGTCACTTTTTGTTACAAGGAGTTGTTGATGTCTTAGTATCTTCTGGGTTATATTTCTAGCTTCCTAAGTTCTTTTTAAAAGAGCTGAGAACAAATTTGATAATTTGGCAGGGGAAAAATGAGGCAGTGATGTCTGAACAAGATCAAAGCCTTTATTATTATGTAAGTGACAGGCCCTGCCTTGTCCATACCTTCCGTATGTTAATCTTTGGAGCCTGTTGTATAACTAAGTGGTTGTAAAGGACAGAACATGATGAATTCTCAGTATTATATATGGAGTTAGTAGCATTGTGGCTTATTAATGTTGCCTGACACATCCTCAGAAAAGTTCTTGATTTCAGCTGATGAAGCCCTTGTCCAAGTTCAGAATTTTGGGTAGAGTGCTTTCAGAAATGCACAGTTAGAGCGGTTTGTATGTTTGAGGATAAGATTGTTGAAGAACTTACCTTGCTTGTGTTTGTGGAGAAAAAAAAAAAATCCAGTATTTCAATGCTCTGGAAGTGGTTTTTAATATCTGGCAGCAAGGCAGTGAATTGCCTGTCAGGGCCCTGTCCCCCCAGATTTGAGAAATTAAACTCTTAACAGATTAATTTGCAGGTGTTTAGTATAAAGTCTTTTATCCCTTAACACTGGGATTTCCAGGTCTGAATCTTCTCTGTGGGACTTCACTTGCTGTTGCAGCTGAGAGTGGCTAGGAACCATCATTATGGGAACTGATAGAAGGTTCTGTGGAAGGACAGTTTCTCTGCGTGCTGCTCTCTGGGGCAGACAGATTGTCCCGGGGCAGCACAGGGAAGGAAAACTGAGTTTGCAGGGAAGGAGGTAAAATGAGATGCTAGAGGGAGTACACATTGCTGTGAAGAGGAGAACTGGAAGTGCAAATGGTCCAGAAGAAGGAAAAATTAGTCTGATGTGGAGTCACTGCAGGGAAAATGGAGACTGGGCTAAGAACTTTTGAGAGATGGGTACTGAAATGCTGGCTAAATAGAGAGAAGGAGTCTGGAGGGAAAAACCAGTCTGAGAGTGAGGCGAACGAGGGGCAGCAAACTTCACAACAGACTGTGAGGACTGGCTGAAGTACCCATCAGACCTCAAAATGAACCTAGGCTCATTGGCCTTAGAGGTTTGCTGCCATCAACATTTGCAGCAGCATGCTCTCATGCTGCTCTCATATGAGACACGCAGCAGTATCAGGCTGTGAATCCAGGATTGGGGCAGTAAGGGTGGACTTTTTATCCCTTTTCCTGCTCTGTACAGAGTCAGGATGACATGAAGGAGGGGGTGGGTTTGTTTTGTTTTTATGTACTCTGCAAAACAATAGGTAATAGTTGAATTTTTTTTCTCAAGTGATTTTAGACTGCTGTTTGCACACACAAACACTTTTAAGTTGAATGGGAAACTTTAATGTTGATGGTTTCCTGTTTCTTTTAATACTTGTCTGTGTAGCCGTGATGTTCTTCTAAAGCAGTTACTTCTGTGGAATCTGGAACATACCATGGTGTTTATGAAAGGTACAGTTTTAAGTTCATACCTGAATTTTCCAAATACCTGTCTTTACCTAGCTGTGAACTCTGATCATGTACCATGGATTCCTGAGGTTGCTCTCTTATGTTAGGTAAAAATGTTCGATGCTTAAAATTCTTCTGGCAAAAATAAAATTTCTCTTGATTCTTACTGAGTTAAAATTTGTCTAAAGATATGAAGTAGACATTGCTATCTGTTATTTACTACAGATACCAGACTACAGGAATGCTGTAATTGTGGCCAAATCACCTGCGTCTGCAAAGAGGTGGGTAAGATCTGCTCTCTTGTGTTAGAGCAGGAAATCTCTGTCGTGATTTTGTTCATTGGATCAAGTGAAGGACAGATACCCATTAATAAGAAGATGCAGCCTTCAAATCCTTTCCAATTCTACTTGTTAGATGTGTAGTTTTTACATCATTGCTGTAACTGTAATAAATCTAAGGAAAGTAAAAAAACCCACAGCCAAATAAAAAAAACAACAAACAAACCCAAAACAAAACAATTAAAAACACAAACAAAAACAAACCACAAAAAAACCCCAACCAAGAATCAAAAAGATGAGTAAATCAATACAGTGCTCAAGAAGGTATTTAATAATGTTATATTTGTGTGCATTTACATTCTAAATTTCCTGCTGTAAATGAAGAAAAGGGGCTGGGAGTGTAACACCACTAATCCAAAGTAATTGCTTAACATGGTCATAATGGACCATGGTTACTCAGATCCTAGATACCAATGGCTTTCCATCTAGCTTGGCAAAACTGCATTTAATTTTGGAGATCATTTTGGTTGTGAAGCCCTTGGTGGCTGAAGAACAGCTTTTAGTCCATGATGCTTTTTGGTTGACTGTTCCTAAACACGTTGAAATTGCCCTGCTCTTAGTGGTGGTGCAAAAGTTGGATGATGGTTTCGGAGATACTGTGTTTGCAGTGGTGATAAACCAATAGTTCTTTGAAAAGTTATCTAGGCTTTCATGCATGCCAAGGAGTTGTGATACTTTTCATAAGAGAGGATTTTTGTCACTTTGTATAGAAAATAAGATACTTTAATTTGTGGAAGTATGGTGAGGAGAAAAACTTCTGTCATCTTTGTTTTCCAGCAGTGCTTTTAATGTGATTTCTTTTGCTTTGGACAGTTATTTTGCATTTCCTTGTCTTTGTTTCTTTGACTTGGTGTCAGTATTGCCTCTTGGGTGTAGGCAGGCATTTATCAAAGCATTACCAACTAATTGTAATTGCCAACAAACAGTCTACACAGAGCTTTAACTGATCAGGCAGATAAATTGCCCACGTAACTGATGTGTGTGGGAGAGGATCCCAGAGCTGTTGTTTTTAACTTATTCATGTGTACATGTGAGAATTTAGGAGCAAGATTTGATGAGGTGCCTTGTATTTGGAAAAGGGTGATTGAATGTTTCAGCCTAACCAAGGCAAACACATTTCATATGAATCTACTTGTGAAAGAGGTTTTGCTGGATGAAGTTCTGGATATTTCTGTGCTTTCTGAGCTCACTGGAAAATGAATAACTCATTTTACTGTTACTTTGAACTTTATTCACTTCAATATTGCATGTTAAATAATTATGATTACATTGATAGGATTGTGCCTTCTGTCATAACTCTTATGGAATCATAATTTATCTGTAGTTAACTACTTGAAAAAATATCTTCACTGTATATTAATGACAGGGCAGAAGATGGTTCATTTTTTAATTAACTGATCATCATGATGGGCAAATTGTTATCTGGACTTTGAGTTGTTTGGATAGTGAAACAATAATTAAGTATGAAGGAGGTGATTCAGGACACAGGCCTTAGATGCTGATGAGACCAGAGCATGGTGCTAGACATGCCAGACTCACTTGGAGCAGAAGTGGACCAATGCCTGGCTTAGACTAGATACTGAATTCTTGAGAGGTGAGGTGTGATGAATCTGCTTCTTTTTACTTGCTGCTTCCAGCATTTGGGATATAAACACTCTCTGTGAAATTCTTATTTTCCTGACTCTCTGCTTTTCCCACTCTACCAGTTCACCTTACACTGCTTGTAAAGTCTTAATTTTAGACAGAGAAATACTGTGTGAGGAAGGAGTTCTTCTGTAAGCTTGTAAAGATCCAGGCTGTTTAACTTAGGAGGGAGGTTTGTCAGACAGAAGGATGGTCTGGATTGTCTCTTCTGGAGTATATCTAGGGTCGTGTGTCAGAAGGTCAGGAATATTCTCTTTATTTAGAGAACATCTTGCTAAAAATAAGAGGTGACCACTTGTTTTCTGTTTTCCTGTGAATATATATGTATTTTTTTTCCATCCAGTGTAGACAATCCAGCTATTTAGGCTGTTCTTCGTTACTGTGAGATGAGACCTGCTAAAGAGTGAGATCTCAGAAATGCCAAGGGATAAGCAATGCTTTTTTAATTGTTGGGCAAAACCAGAAGGAAATAATCAGAATTATGTGACTTGCTGCATTTATCCTGTTGCTTTAAAGGCAGTATGGGTACTTCCAAGGTTATTCTGATTCACAAGCTTGGTGAAAAGATACTAAGGGACAAATGATTTATTGTGTTTTCCTAAAATTATAGGACCGTTCCATTTTTCTTCTGAAATGTTAGAATAAAATGGATGAAGATTGTATGTATGTGAATTATTTTAAATTTAATGTATTCCCATTGTTTTGTCTTGTTTTTATTATTTTAACCCACTTCCTACAGGGCACAGTCATTTGCTGAGCGCTTACGGTTGGGAATTGCTGTGATTCATGGGGAAGCTCAGGATGCTGAGTCTGACATGGTGGATGGTCGGCACTCCCCACCCACGGCCAAAAACGTAGCTGCTATTCATCCCAGTCTGGAGATACCCAGTAAGTAAGTTTTGTGTGTGAAAGGCTTCACCCATCATTTTCCATGGGTTAAGGGAATGGGGCTGGCTGGGAGGGACTATCAAAAAGGAGTCATTCTTTAGGGGGATGGATGATTATTTTTATCTTAGTGGGAGTGGAAAGATTCTTTTTTGATGCCCTTTGTCTATGATATTAGTGCTAGGCTGTATGTGAGCTCTGCACCCTGTGTCATTGCAGCTGGTCAGAAGAGCACACAGCAGAGAGGCTCTGCTTTTTTTGCCATTTACTTTTCCCCTTGTAACTTTACTGGGGCACAGAGCTAACAACCTGAGGTGATGCTGGTTTTGTTTGTAGCCTTATAATGTCGTAGGCCTTGGCAGAGAGACCTTGCTGAATGGGTATCTAATGGGAATCTAGAGCTGCATGGGCAAAACTTTGTTGTGTGGATCTCAGTAGCGTGATTGAATTGGTTGTGTCTGCACAACACTTTGTTCTTTGTGCTAAAATTAAAAACTAATTGACTTGGTTAAGAATTTGGGTGTAAATTAAAATCTTTTTTTTTTTTTTTCCCAGTAAAGCTCTTGATGCTTTATGTAGTTGTTGCTTCACTACCCTCTATAACAGTGCTGAACATGCAAAGCGGGTATTTCTACTCTTGGAGTAAAGTGCATAAACTTTCTCTTTCTTTCTCTTTTCCCCCTCCTTTAAAACAATTTGCCATTAATCAGTGCTGATTCCCAAGGAAAAACCACCCATCACAGTTGTTGGAGATGTAGGAGGAAGAATAGCTATCATTGTGGTAAGTGAGATGCCATCACTTCTCATAAATGAAATTAAACATGTTAAGTTTGCAGAAATCAAGTAGATTTTCTGTTTTATCAGCAACTCAGCTTTGGTTGATGGTGGGCTTTTGATACAGTGCTTTTTCTAACATGAGTATTTGCACACAGGTCAGTTTTCTATTAGTTTGGTTTTGAACAAATGTCAGTTCTTCAGGCTTTTCCCTCTTCCCTGCATGGAGCAGTCTCTCTGCCCATTTATGTCACACGAGTTTTGGACACTCTGCTTTTCCAGTCTTTTGCACTTACCATTGAGCTTAGGCATCAACAGCATTAATAAAAATGTCCTTTTTGCATTGGCTGTAACTGGAAAAGCTGTAACATCAGTCTGGGTGTGATGTGTCACTCTATGAGGACATGGTGATTCTTCACTGACTCCATCTTACAGTTGGACTCAATGATCTTAAAGATCTTTTCCAGTCTAAAGGATTGTGTGATTCCATGGCTCTGTTCTGACAGGATGACATTATAGATGACGTTGACAGCTTTCTTGCTGCGGCTGAGACCCTCAAGGAGAGAGGGGCTTACAAGATCTTTGTCATGGCCACACATGGGCTGTTATCTTCAGATGCTCCCAGGCTGATAGAGGAATCTGCAATTGATGAGGTAAGCATGGAGTCTGAATTTCTGATTGAATGATTTCAGGGTTGTGGGGGTTTTTCTTAAGCAAGAAATTTACTCCTGACTTAATTCTTAAAATATTGATGGAAGGTCCTTGAGTTCAGTATTTTTTACTGTGGAATTGTGCACTAAAATACTAATGTCTACACGTTCTCAGACTACAGCAAAGGGAAGCTGGGAAAGTAGTGAGATGATGGAGTGTCAGCATTAGCAGATTTTCCCCTCCCTGTGGGTAATCTTTTTGTACCCTCCTTTGGACCTGTGTGGTAGACTGAAAGGAGGAAGGACAGTGATACTGGGATCAGTGGATATTCCTTTTGCAGTTCTGATACAGTAGGTGGAAAACATAGCAGAGCTATGTCTTTCTGATCACTTATTCTTTCTGTAGGTGGTGGTTACAAACACAATTCCACATGAAATACAAAAACTCCAGTGCCCTAAAATCAAGACTGTGGATATCAGCATGATCCTCTCGGAAGCCATTCGCAGGATCCATAATGGGGAGTCCATGTCATACCTGTTCAGAAATATAGGACTGGATGATTAATTGCTGCTTCTTCTGGAGAAACACCCCGGGCCAAACTGGAAGTGAACAGATAATGAGCTGTGAACCATCGTACTTACCTTGATATTTCTATGGAGCCATTTTTTGTTTTCTTTGGGTTTAAGTATCAGAGTAGAACATTTTTTAAGGGCTTTTTTTTTTTTTTTTTCCAGGTTTTTTTTTTTGCGGGGGAGGGTGTGGGTGGGCAATAAACATTTTACAAAAAACTGTTCTAGTTGCTTTTAGGTTAGTTGCACTATATACAGGATGGGAAACAAACAAACAAAACACTTGAGGCAAGAATTTGGCTTCTAAATTAAGCATTCATTTTCCAAAGCTGCTTGCTGCAAGTGCTTTAAAAGATACTAAAATGAAGTGACTGTATAATAATTGCATTTTAAAAGCCAAAAAGGTTGTACTGTTGTATGCAGTTTGGTGATTTTGTAGGAGTGCTTTTATAGAAAAGCATATGAAATATGCACCTGTATTTATTTTCTGCGATGAAGAATAAAGACTTGTTTTGTGTGAGCTTTCTAAAAACCTTCATGTACTAGTCACTTCTAAAGCATGTCCCCTTGAAAATGATTAGCAGAAATATGTTGCTGAAAGAAATCAAGAGGTGAATTGATTCTTTTATGCTAAACTGTTAAGTATGGAATATGAAAGGGATTCAGGTTTCTTGACATTAAGGAGAGTAATGTGTACTTGGCTTGTTGTAGTGAACCACCTGCAGATGAGGAGGCAGAGAAGCTGCTTTTCCGTGGTACTGTCCCTTTTCAGCTTGTCTGCTGATGACCAGTCTTGTCAAACACAAACCACAACCTTTCACCAGCCGTTTGCAGGTCCTGTCACAAACGGTTGTAGGTTGGTTGTAGTTTGACAGTTGCTGTGCCCACTGTTTGGCTTTGGGGCATATGGGAGAGGCAGTGAAATCTATGGCTGGATGTCAAGGAACAGCAGGGACTTGGGAATATTTGAGGATGTGGGGGTAGAGGTTCTGGCTGGTAAATCCATATCAGCTCATCATAAACAGCTTTTTTTTTTTTTTTTTTCCTGGAGGTTTCTAGCCTGGCCTAAATTAATGGATGAGCTAAAAATGCAGCCACAGTGCAGAGCTCAACTTGCTCAGGTTTGTTTTCCCCATCATCCTGTACATGTGAGTGGGGTGAAGGCTGGCTGCCACACCAAGCTTCCAGCCTTGTGGAAACATCAAGTTCCTGACTTGCAGAGAAAATAATGGTGGAATTAATGAGCATTAAGTAATTTGGTATAATTGCTTCTCCATCAGAATGTCCTACAAGTGAGTATCAAACTTTTGACGTGTTCAAAACCAGAAGTGAAAATGTTTTGTTGACATCATTTCTCTCTGCTTAAGACAAACTTCAAAGGTCTGTGGAAAGCATTTAAGTATAAAAACAGTACTTCCCCACCCCCCCCCCCCCCCCCCCCCCCGCACTCGCCCCTGCCGCCGGACCAGCG
>JAOEGS010018882.1:8325-19594 GCA_025447755.1 Corythornis vintsioides
GGGAGGGGGGGCGGGTGGTGATGTCAATGGGTGGGGGGCAGTAGGGTTTTGACTGCAAAAGAAAGAAAATTATCCCAATTCTAGCACTGCTGGAAAAACGTGAAAGTTATTGCCACACAAAGAACCTCTTGAACTGCTCTGCCTTCCAAAATTTCTACTGCACTCTGCAGTTACTTGTGTATGGCAGAAGCAGCATCTTTGTATTATATGAACAGTCTGCTTCATAATCAAATACCATCTGTCGCTACATCTGAACTTGTTTTCAACATCTGTGCGTTCTGGTCTTAACAAAGCTTTAAAAACTAATTCAAAAACTTTCACAGATCACTGGCTAAATATGTACATTTACCATCTTTCATATTGGTTTAAAATATTTCTTCTATAGCTGCATCCCCTTGGCTGGGAATAGTTAAGATGTATACACTGAGTTGCTTTATTAAGCTTATTTTCTAATGGCCTTGGGTAGCCAAGTGCAAAAGAGGGACACTTGCTCAGGCACCGAGAGGACCCATCATATTCTTTCTTGGTGCCAATACAGTCCCTTTCTGCCAATGAGAAACCTGAAAGTTGATCAGCTACCATACCCCAATTACTCAAAATGACACTACAGATAAAACTGCAACCAAGGGGAGAATCAACTGTATGGCTTATATGCTGCTAAAGTGTGTCTGAACAAATGGTGAAGTAAAATCATGAGAGCCCTCAGGAGGATAAGTACGTTGTTACTTTGCACATGCTTCAGAAATGTGAAGTACATCTTTACAGAACTTTTGGCCAACCCCCTGGCAGATGTTGACCAGTTTTGCTTATGTATACATCAGTTGCAGAACACTAAAACAGAGATTGGAAATTTTAATTTAGTCAAGGCAGTTGGGCTAAAATGATGGCTTTTGTTGAAACCATTAAATAGAGCTGCCTAATGAAGTACAGTACAGCACTGGCAAACCGAGCCCTGATGAAATGCAGCAGCTTCCAAACTGCAGCCCTGCAAAGGGGAAGAAGGAAGCTTGCAAGTCTTTAACTGAAGTGGAATGGCGACAGACCTTGTAAAGCTGCGTTTGATTTTGTGTTTGAGGGCAGATGCACTTGTACATTATTGCCCTGACATTTTAACCATTAGTTGGAAATGTGCCGTTGCAGTTCCTGCCATATATTTCTCAATCCTATTTGTTAGAAAGTGAGCTAATAGACAGTGTGATGAAGTGATCATAAATTCACTTTCAAAGGGCATTTGGGTTCAGAGCCTAAAGATTGAATATGGCAAATTCTTAGGCACGGGGAAGAAGGTGGGGGCCAGGAGGGTCATTCTCACTGATGGGTTCAGTGATTGATTCCACTACAGAACTAGATTTGCCCTTTACTTGGCTGTTTAACACAGAATAGCTATAATAGGTTCCTGATCCATTATTCCTCTTCCTTCTAGGGTCACTATGCAGTTGAAAGAAAATATCACCTTGGCCGTAATAAAATAAACTTTAACATTATCAGGTGTTTGGAAATTGGAGGATGCCTGATTGCTTTATATAGGATACACACAAACACACACACAAAGGGTTATAATATAATCCTCTGTGCCTCCTCTGACAAATGGTTATTACCATTCAGCATTGGTTTTTTGATCATGCAATAATATGGTGTCATACATGTCCACACAGCCTTGAAATTCTTCTTACTATACATAGCCTTCCAAAAATCACACAGAGAATGCTGCTTTTTTGATGGTGATTAGCAACATCTTTTTAAAGATAGGTAGCTTAGAACAAAATTTGCTTTGAGAGAGCAAAAAATTCCCTGAAATGCAAGATGAAAAGGAGTGTTTTAGCATAAGGCATCCCCAAAATATTTTCAATAATGAGGATAGACTTACACTCCATTTCATTGCTTTATGGGCTATATAGTATAAAGTAAGTGGCATTGTAGTTAAATGTTTGTCAGCATTTCCCTTGTAAATCCTGGTTTTCCAGCGGGTTGATCTAACTTGCCAATTTCAAATCACACTGGGCTAACACTCACTATACAAACTGTCAGCCCAGATGCAAATTTCTGTTGTTGTTATTACCAAAAAATAAAATCAAGAGAAGCTGCTGTTTTTTAGTTCATGGCACAAGATAATGGTTTGGGGTGGAGGGAGGGTAGGTGGGGTTTTTTGCCCTGTTGTTCCTAGTTGGGATTTTGTTGTTGTAACAGTCCCATTCACACAGGTTTGTTTTGAAAGGAAATGTAAAAGGAAGTTAGAAGATACTCAGAAATACAAGAGACACATAGAAGGCTCAGGGAGAGAAGAGAGCAGCTTTCTGATCTAACTTATGGCCAGGCATATGGTATTGGGGGAGCACCTACCAACCTCCATGTCAAGCTTTAGTTCTGTGTTGTAAGGGCCTTAACACACTTACAAATGTCTATTGCAGCAGCTGAATTCTGCAAGAAAACACAAAATTGGTTGACTCAGCTGGAGCAACTCTTTCAAAGCACAGAAGCAAACCCTGGCTTCCTCCCACCAGCCTTTGGGGCCAACCTTTCAGGTTGCTGCAGGACCCCGTGAACTCCACTGGATGAACCATGAGAAAGGGTTTCCACCTTCAGCACCCCCAAAATCTGCACCATCACACAAAGGGCACAGGAGAGGACAGGACTTTGTGGCTGCAGTCCCAAACAGCCTCTGCTTGACAATAGAAGGAGAGGTGCCTCCTCCTGACAGTCTTGCTGTCCCCAGTACGACTCAGGCCCCGGGGGGGCTGCAGGATGAGGAGGAAGAAGAGAAGGAAAGTTCAGCAGCCATCACAGACTGGTTCTCTCAGATGTGGATCAGAGAGCACACCAGGCTGAGCAGGAAGAGCTGCTCTCCTCCATGGATAGAGTGGGGGCCATGCAGGTGAGGAACACAAGCTAAATCAACAATACTTTTTCTGTCTGTTTTGTTTGTTTGATTTCCCCTTCACTTTTAATTAACTAAACTTCTTTTTCAAACTTGAAAAAAAAAAAAACCAAACCAAACAGTGCTGAAGCATTACTCTCCCATTATTGACTGAGTCTAACAATTGTTTGGTTCTGTTAACTGCAGAAGGACATACTGAGATGCTGGCCTCTGAGGATGTAGCCATCCAGCCCTGTGAGGCACTGGCATGAAAGCCCAAACTAAAAGCAGATTGACATCAGTGTAGTGCAGTAATATATTGTCAGAGTAAGTGGAGAAATAGGCCTAAGGCCAAAGAGCTGGATCAAGGAGCAGTAAGTTTCTAGATGTTTCCAAATCTAGAGGGTTTTCTTCAAGAAAAGAAATGGGACCCCCTGGGTGAACAGTTGGCAACAGATGTAGAGGATAAAAAGTGGCAATATCATACTCTGGCTGCCCAGAGAAAGACAAATTAGACAACATGTTCATATCACTTAACAGATATCCAAAGGTCTTGTAGTACTTTAAAATCAATTGTTCAGCTGATGTGACTAGCAGTGCTGACAGTGGTGGGGTTTAGTTTGCTTCTGTTGGAGGTGGTGAAGGTATGGCTTTGAGATTTTTGGTGCTCTGGACTGAGAGACTAAGGTCAGCAGAAGACACTATGACATTAGAAGAGTTATAGCAATTTATACGGAGTGAGGTTTCCATCTTCTTACAGTAGCAGCAAGTTCCATTTATAAGCCTTTGCTCGTGTAACTTCCTCCAAGCCCTGCAGCAATCAGAGCTACCCCATGCACCACTTTAGCAGAGAAAACAAGGCCCATAGTATTCCCCACCTGGAAAAATATTTAGGTAGATTTCCCTTGGAAAAAAAGGGCAGATCCCTGTCTACTTAAAGTGAAACTAGAATGTCTCTTTGTTTTCTGTTTTTGTTTTATATATAAATGCAACCCCAATTTCCATGTATTGATGCATTCCAACTCAAAATTCAAGCTTCAAGATGAGAGGACCCCAGCTAAACGTCAAGATTTTTCCATGCAAAAATAGAAACTGGATTTTCTGCCTATGTAATACATATAGCAGATAAAACCAATAATACCTTATCTCCTCCCATGACTTCCTGGCCAGAAGCAGCAGCAATATATATGAAGTTATCAATTGTCTGTTCATAGGATTAAGTAAGGAATAGTTGAAATCATTCTTTGCTTTTATTTGACTTTAATTCACCCAGTTATAGATCTGTGTGGTAACCACCTGTAATAAAGTAATAATAACAATAATAATAGAGCTTTGCACTTTTACAGCATCTTCTGTTGAAAGCTATATCCATGTGCTTCACAAACATTACTCTTGTATTCATTCTTTCAATTCCTTTACTTTCTTCTCAGCTTTACCTGTAGAATTTGCAGGAATATGACAGCATGAATAGACTTACAAATAAACTAAGGCAGGATGTAGGATCACACATTTCTCATGTCAGTAAGTCACAGCATGGAAAGGTGACAGGAGATGTAGATGGGGTTGAAGTTTGAGACTCCCTGGAACAGCAATACTCTATCTATAGTTATATGGTAGCTATCTCACTAAACAGTTACAAAACAAATATGAAATGCTAAAAAAATACTGCTACAATTATTGTCTTCAGTGTCCTGAACCAGCTTCAGAACAAGGAAAGAAGAGGTTGTTTGCTCCAGGAAATTAATCCCTGGAAGCTTAGCCTGTCTTCAGTAGAAAACCTTCTAGGGCGAAATCCCCTCCATGTGGATAGCCAGTACAAAGGCCATACACCACAAAGCTTGTCGTAATTACTTCTTCCATATCAGTGCTTTAATTTAAAGGGAAGGAAAATTTAAAAGACAAGGAAACCACCTGAGAATGCACAAAATTAATGCAAGCAGGCAGATTTGGAAGAAAAATGCATAGTAAAGAGGTGTTTTCTAAATGGAAAGTGCTGTTGAGCAGGAAAAATCCTGACCTTCCACCAGTATCAGAGGCCTTACTTGTCTTTCATTGTGTTAGGTTTGAATATTGTCTCCAGAAACAAGACTGTCCCTCTACAAGTAAGGAGCCATTTCCTATGTTGGGCACTGCAGCACCACCACCAAACTCAAATCCAGGCTCGAATGAAACACAAGTGAAGCTCTGGGAGCAGGATGGGTAGGACAGGGAAAGGGGAACAGGCAGTGAACTCCAGTGAAGGACCAGGAGGAATAAGAGACCTATGGCCTGCTACTCCATCCATAAAATGCAAACAGTGGTATGTATCTTCCTGCACTAAGTGTATTGAAACATGCTGTGTAAACGTTAAGATTACTACCAGCTATTACCCCTTCAGTAATTTCATTCTGCCCTCCTTCTTTTCTCAGTATGACAGTGACTGCAGCACTAGCTCAGTAATTGGATATTCTCATGCCTCAGATTCCCTGGTATTTAATTTTTATATAATTCTCAGAACCTATCACATATTTGTTTTGATTTATTCAATATTGATCCTTTCTCTGACTTTCGAGCAGCTATCACCTTCCCCGCCTGTTCCCAGGGAATCTGCCAAGCCAGCAGTTTGTGATTTTGTCATAATACATGTGTTTCGTTCTCCAAGTGACTGTCACGAGCTTCTGGATCTCACAAATGTTACATCCCCTCTTTTTATTCACAAGTTCTGTATATTATATGTTCCCAGAGATGGGCTTTTCCCATGTGGAGAAGGAAGGTTTTTTGTATCAGTTTGCAGGCTACAAATCTAAACCTGTCTTGGTGGAGAAAGAGGCATGATTTTTCCTGGATTTGAATAAATGCTCTTACACTGTTTTCTACAACACACTATGCATACAAGAGGAGAAAAAAAAGAAAGCTGACTGAGGAGAACTTGGGGCAACATTTTCTGATGTGTGTAGGTGTGACTGGGGAATGTTTGTTAGCAGACACTCATTATTTTGCTTGCTTGTGGCACAATTTACCCAACCAAGCATCTCACTCACTTCAGAAAACTAGGTTGAGCTATTCTAAACTGTTCTGTTACAGGTGGTCTACTCCAGCATGGCCATGACAAGAAGGCCACATACCAACAGTCAAAGCATCATCCAGTTAGAAACTGCCTCTTTCCAAAGGCAAAGAAAGTGAAGCCCATCCTGCCCTATGTTAAGGGCACAACTGGCAGACCAAGGGAAGTGTTCATCCTCCTCTATTCAGCTCCATCTGGAATACCACCTCTGCTTTTGAAACCATGGAAGTCAAAGAGGATATTGACAAACTGGAGAGGTCCCAGAAGAAGGCTGTGAAGACCATGAGGGCTAAAGCACATGAATGTTGTGGAAAGATTGAAGCAGCTGGGCTTGTTAAGAAGATGAAGAGGAGGCTGAGAAGAGAGGTCTCTAGTGAGTGTTTGAAGGGAAGTCACAAAGACAACTGAGCTGCTCTTCTTGATAGTGGTACACAGTAGAACAAGGAGCAATACCCCTGAGCTGTGGCTCAGAAGATTCAGAATAGAAATTAGGAAAAACTTACTCACTAGAGAAGTGGTGCAGGAACAGTTCACCTGAGAGCTGGTCTCTCTGTGGAGGCTTTCAAGACTCATTGAGAAAAAAAAAAAAAAACAGAGATGACATTACCTGGCGAGTTAGTTATAGCTGTACACAGAGCAGAATGCCAAACTAGATGATATCCAGGGGTCCCTTACAATTCATACTTCTATGGTCAAAATGTGTAATGGAAGTTCAAAGGAACTTTTTCAAGGAGCCCTCTGAGAGAATATACATGTACACACTAACAGAGTGAGAAATCAAACAGGGTTTCCAATACAAACAACTTCTCCGGATATTTTGCCATCAAAGTCAAACTTCTGTGATCTCCACAGGCATCTGAAAGATGAAGTATGTTAGAATATAGCAGTCTGGAAGAATAGTCCCAGTGCTGTTTACATTCAAGTTTTTAGTCCTACCTCTCCATAAAATTATTGTAGCGTTCAGGAAACTCCCAGCTTTGACCTAATTTTCCCTCCAAATCTTTTTTTCCTCAAGCTGTCTTACTTACTTGTGGCAATTTTCTTTCTTTCTAATTCCATATCCCAACATTATTTGGGGCTTGCCTCTATGCCATCTTGTGTAAACCCTAGAGCTGGCTCCTTATCTCCAGCAATTTTCACTCAGAGCAGCCTTAGGAATAATTGGTTAATTAGAGGCATATGCTTGGGTGCTGTGTCCATTCTGACAGCACTCAGGGGGAGCAATGGAGGGAGAATCTGTCCTTTTCTGTGGAGAGATATCTTTTGTCTGTTTGTTGTACAACCCCAGGCAGCTTACAAAGTAAAAGATGGGTTCGCACAGGGAAATTCAGGTATTGGGCTGACTTTTGCATGGATTCTTTTCAATAAACGTTTTGCTGCAAAACCATTTCTGTTATTGCGTCCAGTGTCACCAGGGAACTGTTCAGCATAAACACCTCCTGAGGAACTGTTCCAGAGTCTAATGCCAACCTGAGACAGCTGCTGATGCTGAACAACATCATCAAGGGCCCACTGTCCCTTCCTGCCACTCCTCCTCCTTCACTACCAGTGAAAGAACTATGAAAAGACCAAGAGCTGGTGTACAGCCAACAAGAACTAAAGATCTTGCAGCTGGTTGTACCACCTGTGCCTTGTGAAATTCCAGCCAAAACAACGTCCTCTCCCTCCCCTCAGATAACCCCTTTATTAAAGAGAAGGGCATACCATTTGATAACTTTATAAGCAGGAGTGCCACGTGCACAGTGGCAGTTTTGGAAGGCAATTGATCCCACTGTCACCAGCAGCTCTGGACAAGTGACCATCTTTTGTCCGTGTGCAGGGACACTCTGGGTGAGCCGTCTAGTACGTTCAAATCCACATGCAACGTGGAAGCCACATTGTGCCAGATATATATAGCTGTTCAATGCCACCCTGCTGAGCAAGTGCCAGGACAGATCACATGGTGCTTGCTTTATTTGGGCTGGTTTGAGGGAGATGTACAGAATCCATGAGTGAAAGCGCTGATACGTGCGACTGTGACACAAAAGGAAGAATCCTTCACTTAGGGCCATAGAGCAAATCCAGTGTTCTGGATTCCCCCATTAATATCAAAGGTCACTATACCTATGTAATCAGAGCACAGTGTCTTAGAACAAGTTCCACCACACCGTTCTGGGAGGGGAATTTTACTTGAAGAACACTAGAAATTAATCTATAGCCATTAGCTGACAATATTCTCCAAGTGGCAAAATGTTAGGCTTATTTGTTTTTAACTTTTAACAGCAATTAATGTTTTGATTAATAATTTTTATTTTAACCAGACTAAAAATAGGAGAGTAAAGTTAAGATGGCAATTCAATCATGTATGTGTTTCAGCTTGTGTTTTCACAATGTAGCATGAGCTTACACTTTTGTCCCTCTTGTGTCCATGTCATTATTTAGATTCAGCACTGAAGGGTGCTAGAGAGAAAAAGACCCCAAATATGTGTGGGTACAACCAGGGAATTAGTTTTTGTGATTACAGTGCACACCCTGGCGACACTAAAGAGAGAAGAGATACTTTACTTTTCATCAACACTTGGTCCAAAGAGTCTCCTGATGTTGGCAGCAGCTCTGCCTTCAAACACGTAACTGACCAGCTTTGACTCTTTTTAGTGAAGGGCAACAGCATTCATATGCAGTGGCTTATTAGAAAATATCAGCATAAAGCTTTTTAATCCAATTAAAAACATCTGGCACTAGAGTGATCCAGCTGGCAGCCTATGGATCCATACCTAGGTTGTGGAACGGCTGTGCCCATCCCACCATGGTTGCCTTGGCAGAGACCAAAAGCAGCTTCTAGAGAACCTCTGCTGCATCTCTGTCCAGCCAGGGTTTCTAGACATCACCTGGAGGCAGGATTGATGCCCAGAACACAGGTGGAGGCTGGGAGGGTAGGCACCTCCTGTGCCTGGCCCACAGCAGGAAAACGTGGGCTAGCGGCAGGACAACCAGCTCCTGTACCTGAGAAGTTTGGTTTTGCCCTCTATGAATTAGCTGGAAAACTGTTGTCTTGTAGAAGCCCATCTCTTTTTGAGAGTCACCCAACATTGTACTAGAAGAACTGGGAATGCTTTTAAACCACCCTTGGATCTTCCTAACAATTTCTAACAAAAGCCACAGAAATGACTGGCTTTACAGGGTGGTACTGAGAGGAAATACACCATGACCTTCATCAAAAAAAAAAAAAAAGTACCACTGATACAAATCCTATTCTTTCTCTGCTTTCCTTACAGAGTTAAGTGAGGCGCAGGAATCATCAAATTAAATGGCTGGGTCAGCTTAATGTAATAAATCTATTAGTTCATATCATCATATATTTGATTTATACTACCCTAGACAATTACTAGCATGTCATTTCTTTGTTTAGGGATTTTTAATTTGGAAGTGTTCTAATCCTTAGTGTCAGCTGTTCCTGGTGGGTGATGACATATCTACTGTGAGTGAAACATTCTGATGACATATAGAGTGCAGGAATCAAATGTCATAAGCATAAATATTTAAGCAATAAGACATGACAGGTAGAGCATTTCTTGGCGATTATCACACACCTCGGGTGGTGTTATGATGAGGCATTTGTCCAAAGGCCAACTGACTTTAACACACTAAAAGTAGCATGATTGCCTGGAAATGTGCTGCTTTAAGTGTCTTACTGACATTTTTCCTTCTCTTGATGATTTCTTCACTTTCCAATGGGAGCCCCAAGGAATTCCCATTTCCTTCCTCCAAGACAGGGAAAGCTTACACCTTAGGAAGATCTCAGCACCCAGAGAAACCTGGAAAGGGAGTGTGAATAAAGATGGGCCTAAGCCTTAACAAAATACATGCACTGCCCACATTCACAGTCCAAGGGTGGCACTGAAATAGCAGGACTGGCATTTCCTACCGTAGCAAGTGTCTTCTGAATCAAGCAGATCTAGCCAGCATGACAATGAGGAGCCAAGCAATTTCTTTAGCAACATTCAAGCTACAGACAACGTTTGAGGAGAAAATACCATATAGCCTTCACATAGAAGTTGCTTTCTGTAGTTAATTGATCTGGTTTAAGAGCATTACCTTTTCTGTGGTTGACATAAAGATATGCTGTGAAATATAGAGGGGCTGGTCTTGACTAAAAGTAACATATAAAATACATATTCAACTTCAGTTCAATCCATCCAATATTACCAAAAGCAATAAACCAGCCCAAATCCACTACAAGCAACTAGACCAGTCACACCTCTGGAGCTTTAGTCTCTTGGGCTACAGGAATAGGTTTGTTTCTGTCTTGACTGTATTATATTAAATAGAGCATTATACACAAAAATAAATGTTGTCAATCTTCAATGCCTATTGTAGTTTTTCCTACTGGCTTGTTCTGTAAGAAAGGAAACATACAGAGGAGTTTCCTGATTTGGCCAGGTCTACACCACCCATGGTTATTTCTGCTGTGATCACAATACCTCAGCTTTTTGCATAAATACTCAGCTGGTCTTGATACAAGTAGGTGGAAGAATCTATACACACGTGTAGTGCATCTTACTGAGAAATATTATGAGCCACATTCATAGTGTGAGATTTGCTTTGTGAAGCCAATTTTAGGCATAACTAACTCCCTGAGCAGCTCAGTTCCTTGCCAATGCACAAGCAGGGCCTGCTTTTTATTTCACAGATTTCAAAACTGTGCTTAAATCTGGGGCATGAATTGAAAGGAAAATCCCATCTTTTTTGCCCCAACAACCACAGAGCTCAACTGAAATAATGAGTAGTGGCAGTAGCCATGGCAGTATTTGCCCTCCCCGAGACACTGATGTCTCTACACAAATTACAGGATAGCATTAAGGTGCCTCATTTTTTGGCTAAGAAAGAGCTATTATCTCTGGTCCTCCCACTCTTCCTTTGTTGCTTGTAGCTCCAGAACAACTTTACACCAAGTTGACTGGTGCTGTTGATGGATGGAGGGATGGGATGTCATCCAAAGGGACCTGGATAAGCTGGAGAGGTGGGCCTAGGGGAACCTCATGAGGTTCAACAACACTAAGTGCAGGGTCCTGAACCTGGGTCAGAACAGCCCTCACTATCAAATACAGGCTGAAAGATGAGGGGCAGGAAAGCAGCTCTGCAGAAAGGGATTTGGTGTTGTTGGTGGATGAGAAGTTGGACATGAGCCAGCAGTGTGCACTTGCAGCCAAGAAGGCCAACTGCATCCTGGGCTGCATCAGGAGAAGTATGGCCAGCAGATGGAGAGAGGTGATTCTGCCCCTCTACTCTGCTCTGCTGAGACCTCACCTGGAGCACTGCATCCAGTTCTGGAGCCCTCAGCACAGGAAAGACATGGAGCTGATGGAGTGGGTCCAGAGGAGGCCACAAAGATG
>JAOEGS010018884.1:0-22879 GCA_025447755.1 Corythornis vintsioides
AGATAATTTAAGATAAATATGATCTCATTAAAGCTGCAGCACGTTTTACAGGCTAGCTAACAGCTGCCAAGATAATTTTGATCTACCTTTGGGTCTTTCAGAATAGATGCTAAAACAAGGATATGACCAAAAAAAAAAAAAAAAATAGAGTAAGAGAAACTAAAATGGTATGTTGGAGTTAGACCTATTTGCCTATCACATCTGATGAATCACTGAGACACAGATGCAGAAAGAGATGCACAACTGTGACAAAAACCAGCCAGTTGCTTTAAAGCACTTAACACTTCTTAACACAGGGCACGTTAAATTGCCCCTGAGTCCTGTAAAGCTGAAGAACAGCAATATAGTCCATTTAAAAATTCATTTTAGTAAAGGCCAGATTCAAAATAAATTCTACTGGAGACAGCTACACCATGACTGACATGGACATTCTTCCAATACAGCTCTTCTGCAAAGTATCTGTTTTATACTTGGTTCATGCAGGGAAGAAGTGCAGTGATACCCTGGAATCATTTTACCACCACAGAAATGCAACAAGCACAGAAATGCATTGGATCTTCAGTATGTTAGAGAGGGAAAAAACCCACTGTCATATCTTACTGTTTCTACTGGAGGAATTCAAGGAAGAAAAATGAAATTATGTCATCTGGAATTTGGTAGGGACATTTGCATCAACCCTCCTATGGAAGAGTCCATTTTGTGCTGCCTTCTCCTCTGATATGTTTAAGACAAAAACATATACTGGAAATATACAGTTCTTGTACAATCAGATTCTCTCCTTTATAACACTGTCATTCCGTACGAGTATACAATATGAAGATTCTCTCAAAAATAGTCTCTCAACACATCACAAAACTGATATTTATAAATGGATCCATGCTTGTGTTGCTGTTACACGCAGTCTATTCCAGAGAAAGGCTTAAATCAGCTTGTTTTACCAGAAGCATAGGTGAGCTCTACACTTCCACCTCCCTATTAAACTCAGGGGCTCATTACCTGGTTTGTGAAATGCTGACTGAATTGATTAGATCAAGTTCAAGATAAAAAGGAATTTATATCCGTCTTGTTCCCACCACTAATATATTATAAATAGGTCAAACTCTTAGTTCTCCTTAGCTGTTGCTACCTTAGTGGTTGGTTACTCACATAAAGATCTTCTATTGACCAGAATTAAAAGGTCCAACATGAAATCCATTTCAGGAGACAAAGTTGAAGTTTATGCCTGGAATTTATTTCTCAGAGAGTTTTTCTCACCTATAAATAGCAGCTACTGCACACAAAGGGTGTGCATTTGGAAAGTGTCAATACATATGTTCTTTAGAGAAAAAAAAGATGGCATCACTACTGTTAAAATACTCTGTCTGCATGTGCTAAAGTATGTAATTTTAAGTTCACTCTCCAATACCTGTCCAGTCACACTTTGTTCAAGCCTTCCTTTAAGGAATTCTTAATTAGGAGAAAATATATGCAACTCAAAACCTCGTAACAGTAAGGGGAACAGAAAAACTACATGTGGTTATTCTAGTTAGTTCAAACAGCACTCAGAAACATCAGCTTTAAACCTTATAATAATAATAGAAATTACATGAACTGAACTGTTACATTTCAGCTCTTGGAAAGGGCCAAAAGTGAAATAAAATATCTGCAACTTCAAGTGCATTTAAGGTTACTGGGTTTTCCAGTTTGTTCTGCTAAGGAAAGAAGCCTTCTGTAGACAGGCTCATCTGGCAACAACCACAAATTTGGTCAAATGAACCTGCTGGTTCAAAAGCTGACTGTGACCTAGAAATCTCAAAGATAATTAAGCTCTTACAAATTTGAAGAACTAACCCAGATGAAGAATTCCAAAATAGAAGACCCTCTGAGGAAAAGGC
The DNA here is from genome assembly GCA_025447755.1 of Corythornis vintsioides. NCBI lineage: Eukaryota > Metazoa > Chordata > Aves > Coraciiformes > Alcedinidae > Corythornis > Corythornis vintsioides. The sequence goes on from JAOEGS010018884.1 coordinate 1,875, forward strand.
AGCTAAATCTCAGCTGCTACCCAGTCTGTCTGGCATCAACCAGCTGGTCAAATAGGCTGTTCTTCCAGTCAGGGGGGCTGCTGTCCCAGCTAAACCACAATAAAGATGCTTTTCTTTGCTTGTCAGAGGTATGGAAGTTACTGTAACAGAAGGAGGAAGAGGAGTTCTGGGAAAGAAGTGCGTAGGAAGTGGGTTTACATCAGTTACAGCATTGAACTAAATTCAGACTGATAATTAGATATAAATTATTTTCTATGGACACGTGAATTCTTGCATTTTACATGACTGCATCAGTCTTTGGAGTATACATAAGATATAAACAAAAGCAATTCATATTTACAGCATCAAACCAATCAGAAGCTGATTCACATGTACAACAATATACTGCTCATGGTCAGTGATTCCTTCATCCCTGCCACCACTTGTGGTTTGTGTTGGTTTTTTTCTGTTGTTGTTTTTTTGGGGTTTTTTTTGTGTTTTTGTTGGTGATGTTTGTTGTTTGTTTGTTTTTGGTTTTGTTTTGTTGGTTGTCTTTTTTTTCATGTTAGTTAACAGTCTCAGAAACATTACTAAGGTTTGGCAGGAAGCACAAACAGATAAATTTACTGTGCTAGCATTGTGCCAACATTAATGAATACTCATACTACCCTGTATTTGCAACAACATAATATGAGGCCTTCACTTGATGCTCTCTTCAGTGAGGAAATTGACTTGATACAGTATGGGTGGGCTAAAAGTATCTGAACTCAGCTACATACATTTCTTTTTCCAGCCAAAGACAATTAGAGGAGAAATTAGCAAATAAGTGCAACATTGTAACTCTAAGACAGACAGAACTGCTCTTTCCTAGAAAGCAAAAACCAGGAGAGATGTTGCAATTTAGACTTCCATGTGTTTTACAGGAACAAAGTCAACTGCAAAAGGAATGTTTAGTAGATGGTAGATACAAGTTTGATGGAATGAAATATTTTTCTAGCATACATTGGATGTACCATGAAATGCTTAAAAGGAACAAGCTTATACGGGTCATAGTTGATGACTTTTTCTGAGCAATGAACTGTCTGTTGAACTAATTTCTGACACTGCAATGCATCAGTCGCTCTTTGTCTCAGCCTTGTGAAGTCTCAACTGTCTTTTATACACGTTTCCAGCCATCACTTGACTTCTGCCTACCCGACAAAAGTACTGAGGCAAATACACGTATTTAAACATTTTCCCAGAAATAATGACAATAGACCAAGCAACTGCCTGTTATCTTCCCGAGTATTGCTTCAATCACTTGAGCACTACGACTAGAGGCTTCAACCACATCTATGGGTCCCACAGCTCTGTGAACACACAGGATAATGGGTTTTTTTTAAGATGTAAATAAATAACCTTTACCTTCCAATATCCTGCTACTTTTTTTTTTGTGCATGTGTGCGTGTGTGAATTTTTTTTCTCATTAAGAATAGAATAATACCCTAACCTTTTCTTCCTAGAGGCACAATCGTTTTCACTTCCAAACCAAAACACAGTCATTAACCATCACTACACACGGATAGTGCTCATTCTAACGATCTGCATGCCAACCTCCTGTATTGACCTGCCTGATTTAGAGCAATCTTTTCTAGAGCAGAACAAATTAAAAACAACCCCCGAAATCGCCAACGTATCAGACGGAGACATAAACCAGGCAGATTTTTTTTCCTTCTATTAAATTCCAAAACAACATTTATCTAATGTTAAGACTTGTGTATGTACCACAATGTGCAATATCAATGGCCAAGCAACAGTGCTGCATAGATTTGGTTTTTAACTTCCAAAGGTGATATGATGGCAGAGTAACTCCTTATTTCTTCCATTTGGCAAACAAAGGTATCTGAAATTTGGTGCTATTTTGTTTGTCCCAAGATGATAAAAATGGATAAAGAAGAAAAACCACTGACATAAGTCCCCGGAAAAGTCAACAGAATCCATTTTGGCATCATGGTGGGTTCTCCAACTCCTACACTCCCTTTAGTTTCCAAATCCAGGAACGTAAATAAGACAACGGCGGATTTTCCTTCTGCTCCCCTGAAACCCTTCTGCCCTGAGATGTCTCCCCCGTCCCTCGAGGAACGCACACGGGACCGGAGAGAGGCGGGAGGAGCTGGCGCGCAGTCCCGCACCTGTCGCAGTGCTCCACAGCCCTGCCCGGTCCCGCGCCCGGCCGCGCCGCACCACCGACAAACCGCCCCCGCCGCGCCAGCGGGTCCCTCCTGCCGGGGGCGAAGGGAGCAGCCCGGGCCGCCCAGCCGAACGCTGGCGCAGAGCCAGCGCACATCCTGGCAACGAAAGACAAAAAGGCAACGCTGTGGCGCCTCTGCTTTTGGAGGGAGCCGCGGGAGGAGGCCGGAACGGCTTAGCCTCAGACCCTGCTTGAGCGCACGCAGCCCGGCGGCTCTTAGTCGAGCCTTCAGCCCGGCCTTCCCAGCGCTCGTAGCGGGCAGGCAGCGGCTCCCGCTGCTTGGGCGAGCCAAGCCAGGCCGGGCGGGTTTCGTAACGGCAGCACCCCAGCTTCCCGGTCGGGGAGCGCCGCAGCGCTCGCCGCCCGCCCCCGCACACGCTCCCGGCGGCTCCCGCTCACCTTTACAGCGACCGGCTCAGAGCATCTTCCTTCTTCCCTCCCTCCCGCAGCGGCTGCTCGAGGCGGCCCAGAGCCCCTGGGCTCGGCAGAGTGGGGTGCCCAACGCTGCCCCTCCCTCAAGCCGGCGGCAGCTCCCACTGTCACCTCACCCCCACATTCCGCCGGCGGCGGCAGCGGCGGCAGCTGCTGCTCCTAAATTCACGGCGCTCCGCTGGCATGAAGTCATCCTCCCCGCCCCCTCCCGGGGCCGCCGCACTCCTCTCCCGCCGCGCGGGGGGAGGCGGCCACTCCGCTGGACCGCCTGAGCCCTGTGGGGCCCTGGTGCTCCACACCCCTTCCGAGAGGCTGCCATCGCCGCGGCTCTACAACGTACCCCGCTGCTCGGGATGCTGCGAGGGGCGTCGAGGTCCCCGGCGGCGCGGCCGCTGCTGGGAGAGTCCCTCCCCGGTCACGGCACAGGATGGGCCGCTCCGCCCCGCGCCGGTCTTCCCCTCTCGGGAGTCCCCGCGGCGGCCTGGGGAGCTCCCGGGGCACCCGCCCAACGGTCGGCGGTTTGCGGTGCCACCCCCCCGCGACCGGCCCTGAGACCCTTGGCTCGTCCAAGCCGTACCGGGCTAAGCGGCAAGGAGCGGGCAGGGCAGGATAGGCTCCTGCTGCTCTGCCAGGCCGATGCCCAAGGAGGGCCTCCGCCCGGGAGAGCTTCGTGTGCGTGTGTCCGTTCGGAAGGAAAATCCGCTGTTATCCCTCGTGGTTGTGTGTGGGCGCCCAACCCGCTCCTTCCCGCACGGCATCCGGCCGCGCCAGCGTCCCTAAAAGACGGAGCTGTTCCTGAGGCAGAGGGGAGGGAGTTTCTTTGCCAGTGGCCCTTGCTCCGTGCCTGGGAGGGGAGAGCAGAGGAGAGGCGCTGCATCCAAGGTCACCAGGACACACTCTTCCCTTATCAAGGGTGTCCTTGATATTTTTAAGACCCAGCAGTAGGCAGTGCGTCTATTTTTGTTGCTTGCAGAGCGCAGTGCACGCACCGGGCGACTGAACGGCTCAGAGAGAAGGCTGTGTTTCTGCTATGCTTTACAACCCCATGAAGCCATCCCGTGTGGCCGACACGCATGGCTGTGGTGCTGCATAAATAACACCAGGTGATCTGGTTCAAACAAGATACAAGTGCCACCAAATCTGCGAAGTCTGAGAGCTCTTTGTATTTCACGAGTGAGGTGCAATTGTGTCTTATCGAGCTGGATGAGCTCCCAGGAGAATACAAATACTGCCAGTACTGGTCTTTCCAAGGTGCCAGGACTGCTCTATTGACTGGGTAGCCATGTGGTGCCTCAGCAAGGTTTTGGAGTAGACCTGAGCTGGAAACATTCGATGTTTCCCATGGCAGTGAGGTCTGAACCAGGAGGAGAGCTGCTTCAGATGCCAGGGTGTAGCTAGGAAGGCTGTCTGTAGTGGCAAATGGAAAAAGGGAGAGTAACCTCAATAAGGTAAAGATCTTAATCTCTGTTTCACAGATTAAATATGAGCCTGAGCTCCCTTTTGGAATTTCCTTGTGTTTCTTTTCATAGTGGTTATGGAAGGTCTTATAATGGTGCCTTTATATTTGATTTGATCCCCTGTACCTTTGCAGTCCTGCATTTTGTGCTAATTTTGGGCAGCTTGTCTTTCCTCCCTGCCTTGAAACTTTTCTGTTGATAGCTGCACATTGCACTGGCACCATTTCAACAGTGACATTTAATCTCTGTTTACAGTGTATTAAGTTAGGTGACTAAAGGGCCCTGTTGGCAGAGGAGCTCAGGGGCAAGTGGGGAAGGCCCAATAACCAGGTCAGAGAAAGGGAGCCCAAAGGGAGTGCCCAAGCAGCCCTTCCCAGGGTGGTCCCAGGGAAGCTGCAGCCCCAGGAGGCTAGGGGGACGCCTTAGCACTGAGTCCAAAAAAGCTCTGTGCATCACCTCAAAGGCTGAGAGGGTTTCTGCCAAGGGGAGCACAGGACTCATTTTAGGATGTGTAATAGGAAGGAGCATTTTGGGATTGTACAAGGCTTATTATGAGAATTTAAGGGCAAGAACCAAAGGCAGAAGAAAGAAAGGTGTAAGGTGATACGGGAATGAGCAACTGTAGGAAAATAGTGGGATGAGGAGGTAAATAGGGCTTGTCTGTGTAAACAGGCTGCTGGTCAGTACACTTAACTGGCTATGCCCTGCACTGATCAGTGAGGTCTCTACTGCCTTCTCACAGAATTCTATTTCTAACTCTTACTGGGTGAGAGGACTCCCCATGCTGTGTGCACGTGTGTGTATGGGCTATAAGTGCCAGCAGCAAGAGTCACACATCAGGTCACAGGGACCCATGCCAGGGGGCAGGATGACACACTGTTCATGCCCTCTGTGTTTGCTTGAGTGTTTGTGTCTATGTTGAATGGCGTGGTTGGCCATGTGCGTATTTTTATATATTTGTGTATACATACTTTGGGGGGGTTGTGTGTGTGCACCTATTAGGAGTATGTGCTCAGACTTGCTGCTGACTAAACCTAGGAAAATGGAGCCATGGCAGCCTCTCTTCTACTGGGCTCCATGGTTCAGCAACTCCTAACACAATCCAGCAGAAAATCCCTATCTGTGCAAAACTAAGAATTAGTGTTACTCTTTATTATTACTATTTCTTTAGTAGCAGTAAGTTCCAAAGTCAACAAGTCCTGTCCCAAGAGTATTAACTTGTACTATTCATTATACATCATGAGAAATAAAAGGAACAACATAGTGATGTTGTTCTACAATGTTATCAACAGTATTAATCCATACAATGTTATTTTAACAGAAAAACTTGTGCATAATTTATCAACATGTTCTACTCGGAGTATATAATCTTCAGTTTAATCATCATGAATTAAATCAGTTTAAAATAAATGCAAGTATATATCATGGGCCTACTTTTAATTTCAGTTTTACCTAGGCATTTAATGCATAAAAAAATCTATGTCATAGACTGTGTAGCAGGATATAAAAGCTTATGGGAGCTTTCTGAAACTCTCCTGTTAGGAAATACTTCATCACACTTTTGCTTCCATATGTTTGTGTCAGTATATACTTACATAGAAAACATGAAGGACTTTTTATAAGCATTATCACCTTCAGGAAGTTCCTAATAAAAATAATTTTCCTGAAGCTCACATACACTGGCCTCTGCTAGTGTTGCTTAGTACCCTTCTTTTAATGCTGGTGCATATTTTCTTAAACTAGGATATTCACATTTTTCAAAACTGTCAGTGTTTCCGTTTGTACAACATTGTTGGTCACTTGAAAAATGCACTGTTGATAATTTACGACACTCGTGTCTCTACTACAAGGTTTTGACTTTTATGCCCAGGACCCAGTTCTGCCCTAAATTATAAGTTGTTTCAGCTGCAGGTAACAAAACTGTGTGGTGGTTTGTTTTTTGTTGGTTTGTTGTCTTTTTTTTCCTACTATCAGCTTCATTGCCTGCTTATAAATTTTCTAAACTTTGTAAGACTAATAGTCCCGTAATAACATTTTCCATGCTTAAAAATACATTACTAACATTGTAATATAAAGCATCCTTCCACATGGGAAAAATAGCTTCTAATAATATAATGGTGTTATAATGCATATGCCATAAAGGGGGAAATTAAGATTGTACCAGCATTCTCGGTTCTGACATTAGCTGTAATGTTTTCTGAACTCTTGACTTGCCAACCTTGGGTTTTTCACATTTTTAGAGGTAGTATGTGGAATCTGTTCTTTTTAAAGAAAAAATATGCTGTGATGTGGCTTATAGCTCTTCAGGATGTTTATGTGTGAGTGGATAGGTCAGTGATCTACTGAAAGTTGTCCCTGCCCATGGCAGAGGATTTGGTCCAGAGGATCTCTAAATGTCTATTTCAACCCAAACCATGCTATGGTATTAAACTTTGTCTCTTGATTCCATAACTGTTTGTCAACTCTGGAAAAGCAAAAATTGGAGAATCATGACATATGTTGTTCATGACCTCTTCAGACTCCATCTTTAAATCCTTGTGAATCTTCAACCTAATTCCCATCTTCTCATACCAGTTTCTCATACCAGTTCTCACAGATACTAGTTGTCCTTAAATCAGGAAGAAACTCTCAATTTTTACACTTATTTTATTTCAGATGTGTCCAAAAGACTTTGGGTTATGATCTTCCATTTAGTTATTGTAGAAAACATTTTCAAAATTAAAACTACATCCAAAATGGAATTTATCTTTGTAGTATGGGCTTTGTGATACCTGATCATGAAATGTCAAAGAAATTTATCAGGAAATGAAATATGAAAGAAAATCCTTTTACAAATGCCAACAGCAACATTTAATTTTTTAAAAAATTGAATGTTTAATGGTGATTTCCTGTGAATGTTTTGCACAGATAATGTCCTTTTGCTAATTATGCAGCTACAACAATCTTCATTGGGATAGATGGTTAGTTGTAATTTAACTTGGAGAGACAAAGTTGATAGACCAACAGAACTGGGCTGTATCAAGAGAATGGTGGCCAGCAGGTCAAGGGAGGTGATCCTGACCCTCTATGCTGCACTTGTGAGACCCCACCTGCAGCACTGTGCCCATTTCTGGAGTCCCCAGCACAAGAAGGATATGGATCTGTTGGTCCAGAGCAGGACCACAAAGATGATCAGAGGGCTGAACCACCTCTCCTACAATGCCAAGCTGGCAGAGCTGAGGTGGTTCAACCTGGAGAAGAGAAGGCTCCAGGGAAATGTTATAGTGGCCTTCCTGTATCTGAAGGGGGCCTACAAGAAAGCTGGGGAGGGGCTGTTTACAAGGGCTTGTAGTGATAGGATGAGATGTAATGGCTTTAAACTGGAAGAGGGTAGGTTTAGATTAGGAATTAGGAAGAAGTTTTCCACTCTGAGGATGAAGAGACATTGGGACAGGTCTCCCAGGGAGGTTGTAGATGCCCTGACACTGGATGCATTCAACACCAGGTTGGATGGGGCTTTAAGGAATCTGCTCTAGTGCGAGGTGTCCCTGCCCATGGGGGGTTGGAATGAGATATCTTTAAGGTCCCTTCCAACCCAAACTGTTCTATGGTTTGTCATTATTGCTGCAGTCTTCATTAAAGATTTAAGGTTTTTATTCAAAAATTGGGTGTAAAGGTCCTTGACTTTTTGCTAAACCCTACAGTTTGTGTCTGCTTACTTCTGCCTAAAGCCAGCCTTGCAGCCTGGAGAACAGCAAACTGGTGCTGACAGCACTGGTGTAAAATGTAAATATCATGGCACTCACCTCATGCAGCTACACAAAGTGGTTAGTGTATGCATAGGTGTAAAAGTATCTATCAAATATCATAGAGTCTGAATCATTAATGCACAGAGGGATAGAAGAAAGGCAAAAGGTATTTTTCTCTTTACAAATGGAGAGCTGGAGGACTGTCATTTGGGCAAGGTCAACTAAGTCTGTGACAAAGCTGCAAAGTGAACTGAGAATACTGAGTGCCTTAACCACTTGATTTTCTGGTGTGTGATGATTTTCCTCACTCTAATGTTGATCAAAAGATAACTAGGGTTTGGGTGGGTTTTTTGGTTGTTTTTTTTTTTTTGTGTGTGGTTTGTTTTTTTTTTCTTCTATTTGCATTGCTGTTTAAATGTGAGTTTTTCAACAGCTACTATTTTTGCAGCCATGACAGACAATATTGTGGAGCTGGTCTTCATTTCCAGATGGAGAACAGTTATGAAAAGATTGATGAATGCTTGTTCCTGGTGACATACAAAGCTGTTCAAACAGCATTCTGAGAGGCGATAGCTTTGGGAGGTGTTTTTTTATAGAGGAAATTTATAATGCATTGAACAAATGTCAACTCAAATTTCTAATAATTCACATATCTTCTACTAATACCTAAATTTTGTGGCTCCTGTAGTCACTTTATTTCAACCCACATCAAATTACTGATGAGACATTAGCTATGAACAAGATTCCTTCTTGTAGTATAATTAAATAGTAGAATAGGCTTGTATCAACTTTAAGAAAAAAGCATGGACATGGAAATACTAGAAAGGGTCCAATGGTGGCTATGAAGATGCTGAAGGGACTGGAACATCTCCCTGATGAGGAAAAGCTGAGAGCCCTGGGGCTATTTAGGCTGGAGAAGAGAAGCCTGAGAGGTGATCTTATGAATGTTTACAAAATCTGCAGGGTGAGTGTAAAGGAGAAGCGGCCAGGCTCTTGTCAGTGGTGCCCTGTGACAGTATGAGAGGTGATGGCAGCAGGTGAAACATGGGAAGTGCCACCTCAACATGAGGAGAAACTTCTTCCCTGTGAGAGTGACAGAGCCTGGAACAGGCTGCCCAGGGAGGTTGTGGTGTCTTTTTAGAGACTTTCCAGCCCCACCTGGATCTGTTCCTGTGTGGCCTGCCCAGCATGACCCTGCTCTGCAAGGGGGGTTGCACTCGATCTTCAGAGGTCCCTTCCAACCACCACCATTCTACCATTCTATGATTTTATAATTTTATTTGAAGTAATGAACTTTCAATAAAAAAAATAATAGGACTGTTATTTTAAGGCACAGCAAATCAGATGGAAGGCCCTTGCTTTACCCCTACCAATGGTTGGTTTTTCTAATTGTCTTCCATAATCAAAGATTTTTTTTTTTCAGTGAATGCCTCACTTCAGCACTGGAATATTCAGGCTGTCCCAGAATGCAGAGACAAGCCTAAATCAGTCTTTATTTTTGTAAAAGCTAATTGACAGCAGCATTACTTCTGTGTTTTTCATACGGGTTCATCCACTAAAGGTTTGGAGTCTGTTGGAAGAGTCTGCTTCAGCTTACCATTTGAAGTAGATATGATGACTGATTTAAAACCTTTCCTGAAGTTTTCACTAAGCCTCACAAAAAAAAAAAAAAAAAAAAAAAAAAAAAAAAAAAAAAAAAAAAAAAGGAAAAAAAAAAAAAAAAAAAAAAAAAGGGAAAAAATTTATCTGTGTGTGCCTTTCCCTGGTCAGACCTCTATTGATGACTCTTCATCAGCCCAGTTCTAAATTGAATACAGCTTCAGGGAAGGAAATATTGATGTAAGAGAGTTACAGTGGAGGGAATTCTCTCCTAATCCTGCCTATGAAAAGCAGACCTTAAAAGCATCATGTCCTTAGTTAACTAAATGTAGCTATTTTTCCTTTTCAAGAAAAGGTGTTTCTCCCTGCAAGTTACCAGAGAGCTTCCTGATGCTCTCTTTCCTTTGTCAGGGAATACCCTCAACAGAGGAAACGAAAAAAAAAAAAGTCTTGATTCAATTAATATTATGCAATATTCGTGTGCATGTATGTGTGAATAATCTGTGTAGGAAGCGTTCCCTGATAATGTTATTTGTTTGGTCTTTTTCCATTTCTCTGTTTACTAAATTCAGAGAAATTGTCATTTGCGAAGTGCTGTTTCTCCTGATTTTATAGGAAAGTCCTCTTCTATTTTGATAATTCCAGTAACATGCAATAGGGACACTCAGAACACTGGTATTTTTAAGGCTGTTTTGCCTTACTTTGTGATGTGTAGTATCACGTAATTCAGTGATGCCTGATATCACAAATGATGCTGATTTGGAGCAGCATGACATAAAAAAACCTCTCATTTGTTCTAGAATGGTAGTTGCTGTACATGGCTATTCAAATCCACATAGTTGAAAGAATATAATGGAAGAATTAAGGCAATTTTTTAATTACAAAGGTTACTGAAAATAATCCAGTTGACTTAGTTGAGTTAGTTGAGAGGCATCCCTGCCCATGACAGGGAGGTTGGACTAGATTATCTCTAAGGTCCCTTCCAACCTAGGCCATTCTATGATTATATGACTTAGAATTTGGAAATACAGCTGGTGCACTTAATCACACAAAAGCTAAGTTCATAACTTATTCAGCATTCTTTGTCTCTAACAATGCCATGGGAAAACAATAGCATGCTTTTGTCTCTGAGAATGGACTGAGCAGCTCTATTACTTTCCTCTTGTTTGATTTACAATGTATGTATTGTCTGAACAGTTTGTATGAGTATTTTTACAGTGGATGCCTTGTCTGTCTTGAGGTCTGCCGATCTACTGCTTTATTATTCTGAAGGTTTTATATGCAATCAGAATCTATATTTCATTGCTAAACTTTTTGTGTAAGCCTTAGGAAATGGAACAAAATAATAGTGAAAACCAGACCTCGCTGTCTGGTAACAACATGCACTATAAATTCTCATTTTGGCTGAAGATTTTTATTGTGCCAGAGATAGCTAGTAAAGTAAGGAAATCTGAATTGTCAAACACTTCCAAAAAACTGCTGAATTACTGCAGGTGAGTTGTTAAGAAAAGTCATAGTTGTGAGGTTAACTAAAAGGGGTGTATTAATGATCGAGTGATGATCAAACAGTAATTAATTGGTGATTGAATGAAAATCAAATGGCAATCAAATTGTGATTAAACAAGAATTAAGTGCTAATTAAACAGTGATTGAACTATCATTTGGGAACAATTGAGATGATGCTTTAGATGGCAATTTAGACAGCAGTCACACGACTGCTTACTACTCTTCTAATAATTAAGCTATATAGCTGGATAGATATAAATATCACTGGTGTACAATATACTTCTAGGCCTAATGCAAAATGTCACTTACCTGATTACCAATATCAGATGCCAGGTAAGGGGACTGACACTGAGAGGCAACCTATGCTCAAGGACTTAGAGGGCCCACAGATCTTTATAGTGTGAAGTGATTGACTCATGATCAACCCCTCAACTTTGGGTTCTATGCAGGGGTGCAGCTATAGCGGGTTTCGTTCTGTCTCATCCCAGCTCAGTATCATATTTTAGCTCCTGATAACACATGGCCTAGGCTCTTTAGTTCTGAGAAGATGCAGCCCAGCCCAGTTCCTTGAGTCCTGTGTCCAGTTTTGTGTACCACAGCACAAGAAGGACATTGAGGTGCTGGAGCTGGTTCAGAGAAGAGCAGCAAAGCTGATGAGGGTCTGGAAAGCCTGGCTTGTAGAGAGAAGCTGAGGGAACTGGGGGTGTTTAGTCTAGAGGAGACTGAGAGGAGACCTTATTGTTCTCTAAAACTACCTAAAAGGAGGTGGTAGCGAGGCTGGTGTTGGTCTCTTCTCCCAAATCACTAATGATAGAATGAGAGGAAATGGCCTCAAGTTGTGTCAGGGGAGGTTTAGATCTGATATTAGGAAGAAATTATTTACTGAGAGAGTGGTCAGGCACTGGAAAAGGCTGCCCAGAGAGGTGGTGGAATCACCATCCCTAGAGTTGTTTAAAAAATGAGTAGCCATAGCACTTGAAGCTGTGGCCTAGTGGTTAGAGAGATGTTAGGAAGAAGTATGGACTTGATGATCCCAGAGGTCCTTTCTGAGCATAATGATTCAATGATTCTCACAGCTCACATAGTAGGGCTGGTGTGAGCCTGGTCCTCTTGTCAGCAATGCCTGATTCCAGTGTTGTTCCTTCACACAGACTGGGTACAGCTGTCACACCAATTGATGGTGTAAAACCACAATGAGCAGGCAGCAGCAAAGGATAGTCGGGAGGTATAGAATGCTATTTTTGACATGTTTCTGCTGCAAAGCTGCCATACTTTGAGTTGCTGAGTCCTCTAGGAATGCTATATATCAACCTGGAAAAACAGTTTATATGCACTTGGGTTTCTAGTTTGTTTTTCCCACCTTTTTTTGGTACATTTGGAAAACTAGAAAAATGAGTCTTTCAAAAGTCTGTATAAAAGCAAGATAGAAAAAGAGTATACTGCTGACCTAGTGATGCAAGAATTCTGGGGGTTTTATACAAGATCAGGTTGTGACTTGTCCCAGATCTCAAACACAAAAGACTAATTTTTGTTGAAGTAATTAAAATTTGCCAAGCATGGAAATTTATCAACCCACATAAATACCTACTGAAGAAAGTGAAGATTTTGGATAACACATAGGCATATGGTATTTTCAAACATAAACTTTGTGAAAATGACAGAAAATACAACCAAACTTAATTAATATGGAAAAGAGATAGTGGAATAGTCCTAATGGTTAGCTTATGAATGTGCTAAATAAACATATATAAATGTTATAAACCTATGCACCATAGGTTTGTTTGTTTGTTTTGGTGTTTTGTTTGTTTGTTTTGTTATTTTTTTTTTGTTCATTAACAAGAAAAATAATTATTTTAGGGTAAAATATAACTGCCTTTCACTTTCTGCACCCCCAATGTGGTCACAAGCCCCAGCAGTGGCCTTGGTCTGCACCCCAGCCCTTGGATGACTCTAAACATGGGGTGTTCTCACTGCTGGGACAGGTCTCACTGCATCCAGACAGGACTGGAAATTCTCCAGAGAAGGAGATTCCACAACCTCTCCGGGGAGTCTGTTCCAATGCTCTACAACCCTTACAGTAAAGAAGTTCTTCCTCATGTTGAGGTGGAACTTCCCATACTCCATCTTGAATCCATTGTCCCTTGTCCTGTCACAAGTTATGAGTGAAAACAGTTTGTCATAGAAGCATAGAAAGGCCCACATTGGAAGGGACCTCCAAAGGTGCTCCAGCTCTCTGAACATTTTCGTGGCTCTTCTCTGGCTCTACTCCAACAAGTCCAAGTCTCTTCTGTGCTGAGGGCTCCAGAGCTGGACACAGCATTCGAGGTGGGATCTGACCAGAGCAAAAAGGCAGAACCACCTCTCTTGATCTTCTAACCACAGTTATTTTAATGCAGCCCAACCTTCTGGGTTTTAAGTGCACATTGCTGGCTCAGGTCCATCTTGTCCACCAGCACCCCAAAGTCCTTCTCTGCAGGGCTGCTTTCTTTATCACCTCATCCCCTAGCCTTATTGATAATGAGGATTTTTCTGACCTAGGTGGTTATTAGCTTTCTCTCCCAAAGGTTCACTGGGATAAATTTCAGGTAAGAGTGGCTATTCGGAAAAGATAGTCTGTGTTTGTTTTCTGTTTCTGCCTATCAGTGACAGTATGGATGAGAGCAGCCTGTCTGCAAATGAAATTGCTACCGAATTGTAGTATTTTTATTAGAGGACATGAAATGACTGCCCTCAAGTGGCCAAATCAGAATGATACCACTTGTGCTATGTCTATAGGTTGATCTGCTCCAAACAAATTTCTATTACTAGCAAAGGTCCGAGGATTTAAATTGCAGCACTAGTCAGGGCCTAACAGCTATGCTTACCTTTTGATGGGTGCAGGCATTTCCGAACAGGGGAGTTCTCTGCAGAAGCTGTTGTTTCACACTCAAACAGGGTTTGTTAACACTTTTTCTGTGTTATTTTGTTTCCTTGTATTCAGTTTATTGAAGTTTTAAAATTGCTGAGGAATTAAATAATTAAGAACTGTAGAAACCCCTCTAAAATTAAGAAATTAGTACCAATACAAAACAGGTCTTTTAATAATGGAAATGTGCGGCTTTGGATTTTCCTACATATAGCTTGTTATCACTGAAAATTCAGAACAGGGAAGCAATTTTTAATTTTTTTTTTTTTCTTGGTCAGATTTTCTTCTACCATAGCAAAAGCATTATGCTGTTGAAGAAAAATAATATTTCAACTGTAGCTGCACTTCAGCTCTATTCTCAGTACCAGAGTACTTTATCCAGGCTTGAAACACTGGAAAGCAAGGAAACAAAAAACCACTGAGAAATACATTAAATGTATAGCTCTGTGGCATCCTCACCCTCTCGTTTTGGAACTGCCGTAAGTCCCCCATTAAGCTATGATCCACAGTTAATAGCAAAGAGAACAGAAAGTTCAGGCAGGGCACCTTGGGAGGCTGAGCTTTCCACTGGTACTGAGTAGTCTGGGGAGTGCAGCAGTTGTGGTAATGGTAACAGTGTGGCCTCGTCAGGTGATACATAAATAATGCAGACTGATAGGCAACAACTTTTAATTGCCTTTCTTCTTGTCATTTGGTAGGACGATTTTTGTCTGTGTGCAAGGGGGAGTGGGGCTGGGAAGTAAAGTTGCAAGTTTTTTGTCAGTATTTGTTTAGTATAAGGACTGCATGTGACTAAATATTACTGATTTAAGAAATGATGGATCCAAGATAATATTAGCAATGTATAGGCAAAGTCAGATCTACATTAACTACACCTGAGAATTTTATCTGACAAGAACATCTGAGCAGTATGTTGACCAGGTATATAATGCGTGGGATACATTTTGCTTTTCCACCTACTCAAATGTCAAGCTACAAGTGCCAATAACATTTTCCAGTAACTGCAGTTTTCCCATATATCCTTTTCCACCACAAGCCAGGTAGGCCAGTACTGCTCAGTTACTGAAACTGGTATCACCGCCTATTTTTTTTTTTTTTTGTGGGTACAACTGGTGTTGGGGCACACACAATTTTCTATCGTAGTTTCTTTTTCTTTCTTCTTTAGCAACAATTATTTTGTCTACAGGACCTTCAGCCACACTTTGTCTGGAGCACTTAGCACTCTCTAGAGGTCTAAGCTGCCTGAAGTTATTTCATGTGAGATGATAGAAATGCACTTTTGAAGTGGGAACCTGTTGGCCTGGAAAGTCTTTGACGTGTGTCTGAATTAGCACGTCCACTGCAGGGGGTTGTCTGCATGCTCTCTCTCCACAGTCAGTCAAAGACAGATTTATTTATCTGATTAGGAGCCTGTCTCAAAGTAAACTAAAATGATAAAGGGAAAAGACTCTACCCAGCATAAAGTTGCTGATGCATGGTGAGTTACCTCCAGTATCTTCCTAGTAATGAATCCAAGACAATCCTTGGTTCTTCAGGCCCTGAAAGACCATGCCAGATTCATGTAAAATTAGACAGGAGCTAGAAAATGCAAAGTGCAGTCATCCCAAATGTATGGAAAATCAATTTAGGATCACCTTATACCACTGTGTTTGGAAAATCAATCCACAGCTCATTTTAAGTTTTGAAGACAGGATTGACCGCCTCTTAGCTAAGTCTACTTAAGTATGTTAAGGGTCTTGTTGTAAATGGATATGAAGGGCAAAAAGCAAAATTCCTAATTGTTAGAGACATCTAAAAATTGCACAGTCCTTCATAAAGAGAAATGTTAATATTAATCACATCAATAATTAATATTAATAGCTATATATAGATTAGGACTGTAAACTTTTGTATTGTCCCTGGAAACGAAAAAAACCCCACCAAAGGTAATTCTCATTTCTACCCCTTGCATGGCATAAAATATTGATTTATGACTTGGAGTGAAGTCAGAGCTTAATGCTGTCCATTCTGGAGGATAGTGAGCATATTTTTGAGACAGAAGTTCTGTGTGTGGGAATGAGACAGAAATAAACCCCACATTTATTTTCCACTTTGAGTTGAAGGAAAACATCAACATTTTTTGAAAGTCTTCAGAATCTGAGAATGGTTGAAGTAGCTGTGGCTGAGATGGATTTATTCTTTGTATGCCTCTGATAGAGCAATTCAAAAGAGTGATGCAAGCAGCTTTTCCTGATACTAATTAGTGCTTCATTTATTTTTATTTTTTTTTTTTGAGTGTTTGTGCATACTTTATATAATTTCTATCATTATGTAAGATAATGATAATGGCCAAGTGCAGAGCCAAGACTTGACCACTCAGGCTGTAAACATTAGGATGATCTAGTCATAGAAGTACTGGTTCCCAATGAACCTCTCTTCTGTTGAGTCAAATCTTAGAGAGGAACAGAAAGTCAAAATAAAGTGAATAAATCTAACTGGCTTTCTCTAAATTGTCTAGAGACAATCAGCATGTGTGAAATTTGATATGTGTGGAAAATGATATCTTTATAAAGAAGTTGGAGATGCATTTAAGTGTCTGTATCATTTTCTCACAATAGGCTTGTTCAGAAACACACTGGGCCAAATCCATTTGCCTTACTCTCATGAGAATTTCAATTACACTCAACGAAACTAAGTGCAAAAATAAACTGAACAATCTGGGGCCTAATACATCTTTCTACTAGCATCATAATGAAAACAAAAAAGCTTTTTAGCTTTTTTTTTTTTTTTACTTGCATTTTCCTGATTTTGGATAGCTTAATTTCTGAATGTTCATGCTGAATTAATTACAGCCTATTTTATGATACATCTTTGGAAAGAAAGACTATAAAATGTTAATAAGCTTCTAACATAGCAGAGCAGGGAAAGTACCTCTGAACGAACACATCTCAAGACTAACATCAGTCTGCTGCATCCATTTCTGTCTGCTGTGTGTGAAAAAATACCCGTTACTGAAAAATGAAGCCCATAGCTGTAGCATATAGGTTAGGTTTTCTTGACCCGTCCTTCCCAAATTCTGACAGATGTATTTTCTTAAACTCAGGAAAGCTGTCAAGACTGATATATTATAAAGAAACATCTTAATGGAAAATAAACGATGTCTACACAAAGTCCTGTGCATTATTCAGTAATGCAGTTAGTGTGATGTATTAAAATGAGCCAGTAATGATACTTTTCTGAGGCAGACTGAAGAATTGAAGGAATATTCAAATAAACTGAAGGGGGGTAAATATTATATAACAAAAGCTGTGATAGAATTCCATAGGAGTGGATGGGTACCTATTAATTTCCTACGACTATTTTTTCTAAATTTTTATTTTATTTTTGATTTTATAATTTGATTTAATAATTTTTGGTTTTATTTTTTCCTGTTTTGATTTTATCTTTACTTAAAAAAAACCCAAACCAAACAAACCACATAATATTTACAATTAGTTACAAAACATTACAAAAATAAACAATAATGAGCAAAATTATTTCTTGAATTTGAAAATTCTTTGAATAAATTTAAAATGTTACCATTCCCTATAAAAATAATTGTTTACTAGAACCCCTCAAATTAATATGTATTTTAATTTATTAGAGTTAATGCATACATTATAGCCCTGTATAAAGAAAGATTATTTTCTTTGTTACATTATGACTGAGGAATATGAATATTTAGAAAATGAAAAGTTAATTATTTAGTTTTGTAACTTTCTCATCTGCCAGTCTTGTGGCACTTTGGATAAACAGGCATTAGAAAGGGCTTGTATTGAGAATCATCACCCAAACTTTTTGACATTCCATCTTAGATATCAGTTACTTGTACAATGCATAGGAAGCACCAGATACCTCTGGGTAGGATTCGTAACAACTGGTGTCCCTGAGCAAGGGGACAGCTGACCCAGCCAGGGATTCTGCAGAGCAGCAATCACATGAGCATCTCCTGCAAGCTTCGGGTAGGCCAGGATTCAGACATTTGCCTTATTGTCTCCTCCAGCTTTCTTATTCAGGAGGGAATAGCAGCTGAAGTTCTCTCTTCCTTTATGGCAGCTCAGGGAAATGACATTCAATTTCCCTTGGTTTGTGGTTGCCTAAGTAATATTTATTAGAGACTTGCAACGTAAAATCTCTTTTAAGTAGGTTTTTATGTAGTTTGTCTCTTATAATAAGAGCCTATTATCATAGGTCCATAGAATGATAGAATGCCCCAGATTGAAAGGGACTTCCAAAAGTCATGTAGTCCAACCCCCCTGCAATAAGCAGGGACATCCTCAACTAGACTAGGTTGCTCAGAGCCTCATCAAGTATGACCTTGGATGTCTCCAGGGATGGGGCCTCCACCACCTCCCTGGGCAGCCTGTTCCATTGTTCCACGACACTCAGAGTAAAGAACTTCTTCCTAACATGCAATCCAAATCTACCCTGCTCTTGTTTAAAACTATTGTCCATCAGTCCCATCACTACATGCTCTTTTAACAGCCCCTCCCCAGCCTTCCTGTAGGCCTCTTTCAGGTACTGGAGGTTGCTATAAAGTCTCTTTGAAACCTTCTCTTCTCCAGGCTGAACAATTCCAGCTCCCTCATCCTGGCCTCATAGCTCTCTGATCATTTTGGTGACACTCTTCTGACCTGCTCCATCAGGTTTGTGTCCTTGTGTCAGAGGCTCCAGAGCTGGACACAGTACTCCAGGTGAGGTCTGACTAGAGCAGAGTTAATGACAGAGCCACCTCTCTCAAAATGCTGGCCACATTTCTTTTCATGCAGCCCAGGATGAGATTGGCCTTCTGGACTGCAAGTGCATATTATTGCTAGTTGTGTGTGTGTGTGTGTGTTCATAAGTTCTCCAGGTTGAAACCCACTGATAGAGTTAGAGCCCTCACATGAGGAAGGAGATGTTTCAGTTTTCAGTCTCCATCTTATGTGAAGTCTGAATTTGAGTCCAGTCTCTGGTCTGGTGGGCTTGCTGCCTCCATGACCAAACATTCATCTCAGCTGGGATGAATTAATTTTATTAGGATCTTTATTTAATTGCCTACACAAAGGCATTCACTGCCCTCAGATCCAGGTGAGTTATCTGAACTCTTACACATAGCAGTGAATACAAAGGAAAGTAGAGAGGTGCAAAATCAGCATTCCCTCTAATTTATTAATTGTCAAACCATTTGTGATGATTTCGGAATAAAAATAGCGCTTTTCTCCTGTTGGCTTTATGAATTCTTACCTTTTAAAATGTCTACATTTCTAAACCAAACATTTCTAAGATGATAGGTGCTTATGAAGGCTCCTAACAAAGACACACCAGTGGTGTTTTTTTAATATGTAGTGCGTTTGTGTTCTCTGGCCTCATGGTGGCAGAGATGGTTAAGAAATCACTCCTGTTCCTATATTCCCCTGTCCTTCCTGAGAAGAAAGTCTTCACTAAAAGAAAGTTAGGCCAGCTACTCATCACTGACATTGAGATGGAGCAACTAAAAATACTTTTGTATGGTTAGGATTTTAATTTTTAAAAAAATATATTAAGCAAACGAGCAATTGAACTGTTATGGACTGTTATGTAAGAACTTCAGCTGAAAAGAGAACAGATTTTGCTGTTTATTTATTTTAAAATTTTATTTTCACCTGGATTGATATTCTAATTATCTGGTGCCGTGTAACTATGGAAATTACAGTGCAGCATAGAGGAAGAAATACAAACAGCTTGTGGAGAGGAACCAGGGACAATCCCTTTTGATGAACAGCTCCTAATTATCTTAAACAGACTAAATCGATCTCACAGATTTCATAGACCCTTTTAATTTTTTTCCTTTTTGATGAGTCACTTACTTACTTAAAAGGCTTTTGCTTGGTTGCTGCCAGAGAGACAGTTTTACTCTGGAAACTGTAACAAGAAAAGTTCATAGTGCTTCTATGCTCAAGAAGGAAAAGTCTTATTAGAAGGAGAGAGGAAGGACTTTTTGTTGAAAAGACCTTAATTTTCCAAAGAGAGAAGCAATCTGATATTTATGTGGTAGATGGGAAAGCTGAGATTTGGACTGAGACTGCTTCAGGGATTTGGTTTTTGGTAGTTTCACAGAAATAGTTTTTTTATTACTCTGTGTCATAATGCACATGGAATGTTGGGGTTTTTTTTTGAACCAAGTTCTCTGCTTTGACTCTGTATGTGTACGTGAAGGTAGATACATAAAAACACAGTGTTTTGAGAAAAATCCTTTTCTTTACATGTTGCTAATGCATATAGATGTAAGTTTGTTCACATGGATGTATTTGGCTCAGATCAGACAATTTTTCTTTTCAAAGCAAATGACTGATAAACTGCTTTTATTCCTTTCCTTTTCTATTGGGCAGGGATGATCTTCCTTCCTTCCTTCCTTCCTTCCTTCCTTCCTTCCTTCCTTCCTTTTTTCTTTTCTTCTTTCTTCTTTTCTTTTTTTTCCTTTTCCTTCTTTTTTTTTCCTTTTCCTTCCTTTTTTTTCCTTTTCATTCCTTTTTTTGACCTTTTCCTCCTTTTTTTGGCTTTTGTTTTTCCTTTTTGTCCTGTTTTTTTTCTTTTTTTCCTCATTTTTTTCCTTTTTTCTTCTGAATTTTTCCTTTTTTCCTTCTACTCTATTTTTCCTTTTCTTTTTTCTTTTTCCTTTTTTTCCCTTTTTCCTTTTATTTCTTATTCCTTTTTTTCCCTCTTTTTCACTTTTTCTTCCTTTTTCCTTTTCTTTTCCTTTTTTCCTTTATTTTCTTCTCTCCTTTTTTTTCCTCTTCCTTCTTCTTTCTCATTTTTCCTCTTTTTTTTCCCAATTTTCTTCCTTTTTATTTCCCTTGTCCCTTTATTTTATCCTCTTCTTTTCCTTTTCTCTTTGATTTCTTTCCCATTTTTAATTTTCTCTCATTTTCCTTCCCTTTCTTTCTCCCTTTTCTCTCCCTTTCTCCCTTTTCCATCACTTTTCCTTTCCCTTTCTCCCTTTTTTCCACCTTTTTTCCCCCCTTTCCTCCACTTTTCCCACTTTTCCATTCCATTTTCTCCCTCATTTTCCCCTTTTTCCTTCCAATTTCCCTTTTCCTTTCAATTTCATCCCATTTTTCCCATTTTTTTTCCCTCCTCCTGTCGCTTTTCCCCTTTTCTGGGAATTTTTCCCTCTTTTTTCCCCATTTTTC
>JAOEGS010018884.1:22979-37022 GCA_025447755.1 Corythornis vintsioides
TCCTTCCTTCCTTCCTTCCTTCCTTCCTTCCTTCCTTCCTTCCTTCCTTCCTTCCTTCCTTCCTTTTTTTTTTTTTTTTTTCCCTTGGAAACCTATAATAGAAGAACAATACATTTGGCTAAGAAATTACTTTATGTGTCATGCTGCCACTTCTGCTTACTGGCCCACATTCTGCTCCTCCATGGCACCTCCACATCCTCCAGTGCACTGAAATCCTCACTGACTTCAGTGGGCTCACACTCAGACTGTCCCAGTACCTGTTAGACAATGAACAAAGCCAAACCCACTGAATAGTGCAGAAATGCCCTGAGAAGGGCTTTGGCAGTATGCAGTAAATAAAACACGTGGGTCAAGTGGAGTATCGAGCAGCTCGTGTTCCCTGAGCGAGGAAGCAAGAGGCTTTGGTTTTAACAGAACAGCAGGTAGTTATGTACTGAGCAAGACAACTCTCACTTACAGAAAGGGCAGAGTTAAGGTTATGTGGTACATTTCTTGTGAGTGCTTCGTTTGGCAAACAATGCTTTTTAAATGGCTTTGCCATTTGGCGGCTTTGGAAAGGCCTTCTTTGTCATGTCGTCCAAAGTTATTGTGATCTCATTTAAAATAGATTGAGCACCATGGGTAGTTAGCTTAGAGCATCTTGATTTGTGAAAGGGGACAAGCTTTATAAATAAAAGAGTAAATTATTAATGCTGTGTCATATGAGTCTAGACACTGTTGTTTGACTAGGGCACTGTCATAGCAATAAAACTTCATCAGAATCAGAACATCTAGGGATCAACAGTAGCTATGCTTTTGAGCTCTGTTCCTGAGCAGGAGGAAAGTGGACTGTCACCTCTGTTAAGTATGAAGTTGTTGGTCTGTGGGTACTTTTTACAGGTAATTGCTACATCTGGAAGGTCCACCTTTTTTGTAGTCTAATTGAAATTGGAAAGTTTTGGAACTGTAAAGTGAAGAGTGTTTTAATAACTCAGCCTTTCATGCCTATCTGTAGTTAATATTCCCACTGGAAATGATGGGAACAAACCCTTATTCCCATGGAATGTTAGGAAATATTTAATTAGATTATTTTCAAGCTAGAGATAACTGAGTTTCAGTGAGATAAACACAAAAGCAAATTTATTTTCCAGGAAAAAATAGCCCCAAATATGGATGTATGAGGACTGTCATCCAATATAGCATATGGGGAATTGGTTTGTTTATGGTTTTCTTTCTGATTCTAGGTGGGAAAAAAAAGAGCCTGATCTCATTTTATTGTAAAATGGGTATTTTTATATAGAGCAGGTATTCTGTTCCATTAAATCCCTAGGCATTGTGCACAAATGACTGCAAAGGTGTGGCCATTGGTCCATTTCCAGACAAATCTTTTATTGGCTGATATTCTCTCAACTAATATAAAGTATTTAAAAATAGGATACAGAATGTAAAATGTTCAATCAAAACATGTGTAGAATACTTTTCCTAATGCTCACAACTGTCATTACATCTTAGTTATTTGGATTTGCAGACAGGAGGGAATAATCTGAAAGAAACATATTTTGGCACCATAAATTGAAGGGAAATAAAGACTAAATAATGATACTAATAACAATGACAATGATAATAATAATTATTATAATAAACTTCAAATTTTGGAAAAAAAAATCTATTTCAGTTTTATTTCCATGTCTTCCCTTTAAGTAAATTAATTTCTACATGCTGTTGCAGAGAAATAATGTCAGTGAAATCCAGGCAGTCCTTTCTTATCAGTCAACAGCTGTCCCCAGATGCAGCATTTTAATTTTGAAAGGAATATAAGAGCAATACATTTTCACTGACAACCATGCAGCAAACAGCCCTCATTCTATAATAACTTGTCTGAGGTGTTTCTATTCATAGCTGCTTTCTGCCTATTTCATGTAACTGAATTTTATATTAACTTTTTTTTTTTTTACATTGTTTAAAGAGAAGGTTGTCCATTTCTGTTTATAATTTAAAAGCTCATTATTTTTGCTGGCTTCTTTTCTCTTCAGTGCTGCTTCTTATTTGATGTGTTCCTGTTGTCCTACCAGCAGGAATTCCATTGTAACCAGACGGCTGTGCTCAGTGTTCCTGCTGTTTTCCATTTTAATTGCTATTATTATGTTTGCCCCTCTAGTAGAAGACTTGGTAAATAAAATAGTAACTGTACACCTTAATCTTTGCAAATACAGAAACTGTAATAAAAATTCTACTTATAAACTCTTTCATATAAGAACTCATCAGAGTAAACTGTAGGTCTCTTAAAACTCAGAATAAGACATATTTACATTGTTCCTAAGAAATTATATCTCTTAACTAACTGCTACAAATCAATTAATGTTATAGGAGTGCTTTCCAAAGGAAGTTATTGTGATTATTATGAGAGACTCTTTAACTGTCATTACTTGTCATTCATGCACTGACATCAATGCGGTTGGAGTTTCTAATCCTTTGTATATCAAGCTCTCAGGAAACCATTTCATTTGGAGAGAGAATGCTTCTAGCTGTGTCTTGAGAGTGTGCCATAAGGAATTTGAGGTACATAACATCCAGTCTAGTGAAATATTATCTCCAGTGTTTCCTTATGTTAAAAATGTACTTGCAAGAGAGACTTTTCTGCATAGGGCTAACTAAAATTAGTTCTGTTTGGCTGGGCCTGAAATAGAGAATGTTATTGAGAACTAGAACCCTCAACCTGAACTAATATTGTATCTCCAAAGCTAGAAAATTGATTAGGGGTGAGTCAGAACTGTCACTGTGAAAGCCAGCTGGGAATCTGCCCAAATGTTAGGTCATGATTTGACTCAGACCAATATAGAGTGGGACCAGACACAAAATCTGATTCAAAATCCAAATTTTCTCCAAATGCTTGATGTGTTTTCCTATTTATATTACAGTTGCTTGTCTGAGTCAAATGGTGAAATCCTCATCAAGCATAACACTAGGAATACTAGCTATTAGATTATTTTTGTCTAAGGAATTTGGGAGTTCCATCTGTCATCTCACTATGACACCACTGTGAAACCAATATACCTGATTTATTTCACGTCATTAATTTGATCATGGATTTCATGTTTCAAGGCAATTGCACTCAGGATTTGGAGGAAGGAGAGTGTGCCAGACAGAGAGAGGATTCCTTATAGATGGCACTGTCTCATTCTCAAGACCCGAGACAGGGCTGAAAAAGTAGTCTGAGGATCAGCGGTTGATTCACCAATTTTTTTTCTGGATCCTGACTCTGTGCTGTGCTGTGCTGTGCTGTGCTGAAGAAGCCATAAGACTGCACTTAAGGTTTTAATGAAAACCTTTGGTTTCACAGTGTAAGGATTTATTTTCACATTCCAAATTATTTGAGAATATTGAAGTCCTGTATACAAGGATTATTATTTTGAAAGCACTCAAGGATCTGTGCTTGATTTTTTTTTCTCCTGTTTACAGCCCATGCAGGCGATGATAGATATTTGTGAACCCTTTTGCTGAAAACATTATGAGAAATTTGAGGCCCCAAGTACTCAGCTAATGAGATACTGCTTCCAGTGTTCTCTGTAATTAAATACACTAGTATGCTGCAGTCATGAAATGCTGTTTTTTTGTTTAAAGCAGTTTTTCCTTTTACCGTGTTTGAAGGCTACTTTTTTTTCCCACATTTTTGATTTGTGCAATTGCATGTGCAAAATGCTTGAATGCAGAGACATCTGATTCAAGCAAACTGAGATGCAGACACTGAACTTAAGCATTATATGCATAAATATGTCTGATCAGTCATTTGTATGAATGGTTGCTCCATTTATTTACAATTTGTCAGTAATGTGCTGATTAAACATACATTTTGCATATAACAGACAATGAATAATACAGGTGGGCTGAAACTGAATGGAGGGTTACTCATTGCTCTGGTCCATGCTCTGCTTGGTATATATATTATTTGACCAGGCTAAGGTATGGAAGTGGCTGTGTATAGGTGAGTAATAGTGTCAGTGAAACTGTGGGTAGTCCCTGAGTAAGCAATCCTCAAGTTCAGTTTTTTCAGGCTTTATGTTCCAACATATAGAGTTTTATTGGACAGAAAACTGCCAGAAAGAACACTCCTCCAAATCACAAAGTGTAAGCGTTTTATGTTCTATAATTCAGTGAATTGTGAAATCCAGAAAGTTACCTATCTAGTTTGTAATTTTTTTTTTTAATGCAATATATTGTTTGTTCTTTTTGTAATATATATCTATCTATATATTTACTCTTTCTGATTAGAAGCTTGAGCTGGAGGATTAATGGCATAATCAAAGCAAAGCAGTAAGTGCAACCTCTATTAGGCTTTTACCTGATTTTGTTTCATTTGGAGGACCTCTCTAATAGACCTAGATGCTTCCCAGGAAAATAGAAGTGTTTTCCTGCATGTTTAAGGATCCATCATCTCTGGGACTCAAGTAGTTGTTCTGAAATGGAATTCTAGTAGGAAAAGAAGAACCTAACATGAAAATTTTTGCACATCTTTCTAAAGAAGATTTCAGCAAATGGATATTTCTTGGATACTGAGTTGCAGTCAGGATAAATCAGTATTAATTGAGAATCATGCAGGTGTACAGTGACTGTAGTGAAGATCCTTTGTTTCATATCTATAAGAGAAGAGACACAAAGTCTTGTGCTGAGAAACAAGTCACATATGCTAGGTGCATGCACATAGAGAATTAGGGCTTATTTCTGCTTCAGTCTTCTATACAGACTATTTCAGTAGCCTGGATAGTCCCTTCCTTCCTTCCTTCCTTCCTTCCTTCCTTCCTTCCTTCCTTCCTTCCTTCCTTCCTTCCTTCCTTCCTTCCTTCCATGCTGTTTTTGTAGGGTTGGTTTGTTTTGTTGTTGGTTGGGGATTGGGATTTTATTTTTTTTTCCCACATGTCTCTACATTGTCAAGATCAGTTTTCAATCACCTAGAAATACAAATGCTAGCTGCCGTAATCTGACTGTGTGGAGCTAAATGATCTTTTAAACAGAATAGACTCACAGACCTTAAAAAATTTATTTTCTTCTTTGTCAGCATCCACACAATGCACTTAATACAAGTAATGACATCAGATACGTACAGAGTGCTCTGAGTACAGTCACACGCACATACAGTCACCATGTCATGACTGTATTCATTTACAACAAATTTTATTTTAACAAAGGCCATTCCACATCTATTCATTTTATACCTGGCTGCATCTTCTCCCTTAGTCAAGGGGAGCTTGAGGCCTGAATCATTTATAAAGTATGTATTCATGCTTTTGGTTAGTTCCCTTAGATTTCGCCAGCTGCCTACAGTAGCATGCAATGTATGTAATGTTCAGGAGCATGTGGTGAATTTATTACACTTGAAAATATTCCCAAGCATATTTGATAGAATGGCCTGAATATTAATGCATATTCAGAGGCAGTTCTCACTGTTCTGTTGTTCCTGCTTGCTTTGAAATTCAGTCAACAGCCTGCAATACCAAAACAACCAAAATATATGCACTTATCTTTAGGCCATTAAAATCCTACAGCTGTGTTTACCTTCCTTTTTGTGCAAGGAATGAGTAAAAAGCTTTCAATTCAAAGCAGTTAAAACTTAGCAGGGATTAGGCATTGCAGCCTTCCTGCACTTGCTGAGGAACAGAAACGTGCTGAGCTGCCCCCTGCATTCCTGGTGACGTGGCAGCAGAGGTTCCAGCACCCCCTGCTCAATGGGTAGGGGGCCCATGGGTGCAATTATCAACCTAATCATTCCAGGTAATTTGCCATATGAATGATTGGGTTAAGGGAAGTGGTTCAGAAACCTGAATTCATTTCAACTCACACTCATCATCACAACTGGAATGAGACTCACGTTTGAATCTTCAACTTTTGTCCATATAGATTAATGATTCTTCTCTCCTACCTCCCGTACCACATGCAAAGGAAAATGATATACATCAGTTGTTTTCATTTCACTATATTTGGTGAAACAAGGCAAGGAATATAATTAATGAATGAGAAGGTATATAGACAGCTCTTTTGAGTTAATATCTATATGATCGTGCAAATGTATATGCTTCCTATGCTTGTATTTTTTTAAGACCCATGGCTGACATTCTTCCAGAAACCTTCTATGTTCCATTTAGAACAGGAACTATTTTGATCTACATATGGATTTTTTATCATCTTGTCTTTATGCAAATGGACTTCATCTAAACTGACTCAGACACACACTTTGAAAAGCGAAACAAACAAATGACATCCATCCCCTCCTTTCCTCCTAGAGTAACCTACGGTAAGAAAAAATTATTTCTCCAAAATTATGCAGCCTTTCTCTTTTTCCCTCTCTCTCACTTCCCCCAGAAAACAACAGAAAGGCCTAACTTCTCACTGAACAATTTTTGGAAGGTAAAAAAGGTCACCCATTTCTCTTTTCATTTTCAAATCCCACGAGGAGATTTTCAAGGATACTAAGGGCTGTTAAGCACCCAATTCCCACCGAGATTCAGAGAGAATTGGACGACTGGCTGCCCTTTGTGTCTTTGATTTATTTCCCTCTTTGGTCTTTACTAACAACAATTTTTTCTCATTTGGAACACACTGATTGAAAACATCCAAGGTCAAATTCATTTTGCAGAATTCTACTGAAGTCAACAAAGACACACACCAAGATGGAGTTGAGTCCATAGCTGTACTTTTAGCCTCTCATTAGTACCAAATCTTTAGTTTTTATCTCTATTGGAGCCACTTGGAGAAAGAAAGGAAAAGTCAGCTTAGTACTTTGTCAAAAGCAAATGAAAAATAATGTAAAATTTTTTTTTATAAAGTTAATTTTTCAAAATCTGATCTTGAAAAATATTTTGCTTTTTGCAAGTTTATGTTTTTGTCAAATATCTCTGAAATATTTACAATAAAAATGCAACTTCTCTTTTTAATCCCTTTTTCTGCCTAACTTCCAGTTGGTTGTTAAAGAGTGGAATTTATTTCTCATCACTTTAGAAGTCTTCGATCTAGCTGTTGACATTGGAACTACCTTCCCTAGGCCCTATTTACAGTCTAAAGGAAGACAAAGGCACTGCAGGACATAATTAATCTGACCTATCCTAAATAAGATGTGGGGAATAACACTCTATGTACACTCATTTTCCCCACTAGCAAGAAGGGTAATCCAGCTGGCTAGATCACATTTGCACCATAGAAGTCTACATTTGATCAGATGATTCCTCCCCTGTCCTCATACATTTCTTCTTCCTTCCATGGCTGATGTTGTTCAATGTGGTATGACTGCAGTTTGTTTTTATGATAAATGGCATTTGTGAGTCTTCATATGTTCCTCTTTTTAATGTTTGTGCATTAAAAAGGACAAATTCCATATTCATTACTATGATTAATCTGATGAAGGCCTGGCTGTCCTTCCTATCTTCTTTCTTATCTGAAAATGTAATTATCTGCACATTTAATAGGTATAGTATTTATTCTCTCACACAGGTCAGTGGATACCAGGACTGGAGCAGACCCCCAAGGATACCCACACAGAATGTTCTTCTATTTTTATAATGAACCATTGATAACTAGTCTGAGTAAAATTACAGTACTGAGCACAAAACAATTCATTGAAATTGAGACCAATGAAGTAGAAACAATTACTGATTAATATTTTGGCAGAGTCTACTGTAAGTTAGCTTCTTATCTTCATTCTTAGTGTTTTGTTTTGTTTTTAACAAAAAAAACCCCAAAACAAAAACAAAAGAAATAAACTGCTCACTCTGTGAACAAAAGGGCACTTTTAAGAGAGGAATAACTGTTAGATATCACATTTCATAATGTGTGATATTTCAGCTATTCAGGGCATATTACCAGCTTCAAGTAGCTAATTTATATATCAATCAGCAGAACTTACCTCTTTAAGGAAGAGCATATATATTGCTATAGATACGAAGAGCAAAGGCATCACAGAAACTTTCAAATTAATAGTGGAATGCTCTTTAATGAAGGGTCTGAAGTGATTGATAGACCTGTTGTCTTCCTGAAAGCACAGTGTTACTGAGAATATCTCTGGAATACAGCATTGTCCAAGGATACAATGCAGTGTTTATGATCCTCTTTGGCTTGCATTGTGAGCTTCTGTTTTTTAATGCTTGACATTCTGGTTCAATTCATGGTTTAGCTGAGAATTTTCATATGTGTCTATACACAGACTCAGGAAACAAGCCTAGACAGAGAGTTCTTCCCAGGACCCAAATCCTGCCTTTTATTTGATGGATAAAACCCCATTCAAATCTTCATAGGGTTACATGATGGTAAAATTGAAGCTGAAGTTTACCTTTCAGTCTCTAAATAAACATGTTGGTCTACAAATAAATAAAATATAAAGTAAAATGTATGAAAAACTGTCAGATGAAGCTGAGCAAAGAACCCTGTCTCCTCTATTGCTTATAGAAACCACAGTGCAGATGTTCAGTGCTGACTGCTTATTTGCAGTGTTACTGTTCAGGTCACGGGTGACCATCTGTTTCCTTTCACTTTGTGACACAGCACTTGCCCTCCATGAATCTTTCTGAGTTTCCTTCTGATATAATGGCAATAGAGGAATGAAAGAAACACTTATTTGGACAAGAGGCAAAGAAGTTTGAATGAATAATATTATTGTAGTAAAACAGTGTGATTCTTCTCTTTAGTTTCCAAACATCTCTAGCAGTGCCAGTAACTACTCTTCTAACTACATAGCCCTATAGTTGACTTTATCCTTTGTAGGGCTCTATTTCATCCATCGACTAGATTGGCCACCTTTGGAAACAGATAAACAGAGTAGGGTAAGTACTTAAATTAGCTGCCATATTATGAGTACCCCTCCAAATATCTGGCCTAATGGTTAGAGGGAGCAAATGTTTGTCTAAACTTTGTAGCAGTAAAACATTAGCTCTTTCAGAAGGTTGAGCTGGCATTCAGTATAAGCTTCATGAATCAGAGGTTTTTTCTGTAACACAGATAGGCATTTTTTAGATTAATTCTAACCCTATATTATGAATAGTTCTCTTCATAAGTGGATCTGGGTTTATTTCTACAGGGAAATAGTATCTTTTCTGTTTTGAACAAGATACTTCCAAGCACAAGGGAAGAGAACAATGAGACAATGTTGAAAAGAAAAAAAACAAAATGCAAAGTTAACCACAAATTTCCATAATGAGGAAACAAACCACAGTGTACTCTGAGATGGTGCCAGCCAGTCCCTTACTGGTTTTCAATATACAATAGAGGTTAATATCAGAAAAGTTAAGGGCCTTTCAAATGATATGTGTGTCCAGTCGATTATCCCCAAGACTCAGCTTCTCTTGTCAAACATAAGCATGCAATACTGTTGTCTGCAATCACATTCATTGGAATGAAATGACAACAAAATTCTGTCCAATGTACACAGTATGCAGGGAAGCTACCTCTAATGCCAGTGTTCTGACTTGGACAAGCCTGCTTAAAATCCCAAACACAGCGACTAATTGGCAAGATGGGTTTTGTTTTTTTGTATCTTCAGTAATCATATTGTAAAATGTTTATAGTACAGCCACTGTGCTTAAAAGCTTGGTATTTTTAATGTTTTGAGTCAGATTTATATCAGTATATAACTACTTTTATTCTGGCTATATGTACAGGAGAAGAATTTAACCTACTCTTTCCTACAAATACTTGTTCTAACTAAAAATGTTTCAGATAGGAAATACCAAATTTAAGTAGGTGGCTACAAACTTTCAGAGATGTAGCTTAGCTACAGGCAGTTTTGTGTCATTATTTGACTATACCCAATATCAACTGAGGGGATGCACTCAGATTTGAAACGACTTAATTCCAAACAAAGTCTTACCATTTTTAAGTCAACTCCAGAAACTATAATCTTAAACAAAATTAGGTCTTTTGAGTTTATTTTGCCAACCTATACAAATAGTAGGCCCAATAGTGAAATGGACTGTGTGCTCTATCAGCATTTACTGGTTATACATAAACAAGGATTTCTAATATGTGCTGTTGCAAGAGAGAAGTCCAGCAGGGGCTTCTATATTTCTATACACAGATTTTAACTACTACACATGACGCTTCTTTTAGGTAGCAATGGATAAAAATCAACAATTCCTTTTCTTTCCTTAATAATTAAAAGTCTTAAATTTCCTAAATACATTAATTCCTTTAGTGGAAAAAATACTTTATCTCAAATAATCCCTGGATGCACAGGAAATATACTTTTGAGTTGAAATTTGAATCTCATGAGATCTGCAATCAACAACCCCAAAATGTTAATAACTATTTAGCTACAACAGTAATTGGTTGATCAATATTTTTTATTGGAAAAAATAATCTGAAAGAAACTGATCTTTGTTGGAGAATTCCACAATTTTCAGTGGTTATCTAGATCCAGTTGAACTTTCTCAAACTCTGTATGTACAGCCCTGAATATAAATGCATTTATTTACATAGCTACTTCTTATGTGCAGAGAACTGTAGGAAGCATTGTACATACTAATTAAGTAATGTCTCCAATAGAGAGATCATCCTGACTTGAGCTTCCTTTGTAGCATTTCCATGCCATTTTTCCTATCACCAAGACAGGAAATCAATATTAGTATTACACTGTTGTGCACTGAACAAGATTTGAACTGTAATCCTAAGTGCAGCAAAGAACAGAAAATTTTCTGTAGTTTTGTAATCAATGTGTGCAAACTTAGAGCTGGGGAGGAGGATCTCAGCACCTTGCAGAACAGGGTACTGCAGCTTCTAAAGTCAATACCTTTCCTACAGATTTATGTTGCTATAAATATGGTGAGATTAGTTATTACTCAAAACACTGAAACATAAAATGGATGCATATGTAGGGAAGAAGTAGTACATTTTCCTCTATAATTTAGGAGAATATCATATATAACATTTGCATTTGACTGGACTTTCTATAAAAATGCAACAGAACACCTCTTACTTTCTATCTGAAATTATTCATCAGTCTAATAGTTCAAATGCTCAGGGTGATTCTTCACTTAGTTTTTCTTTATTTCATTATATTAATTTTCATTGCACAGGTACTGCATGAAATTATTCTTAGATCTCTTTGATATTAACATTGATATTAATGCTGCAATCTAGCCTACTGTGTAGAAGCATCACATTATATTCCTCTTTTGAAGTAGAAGAACCAAGTACTCAAATGCAAAAAAATGCTGTTTAGGCTGCATATGTAACATTTTGTTATCCACATCAAAGGTAGTGGATGTACGAAGTACTTAATGACATGATTACATATATTTTTTTCAGGATGTCCAGTCAGACTAACAGTGTCAATTTAAACACGTGATCAGGAAACTTTTAAGCTACAGTTAAGGGTTGTAAGTTTAGGAAAATCTTATCCTTATGTCCTGGGGTGTATGAGATACTCTAGATATAGACATTTTTAGGCAGAGGTGTATGTCATGCCCTGGAAAGGTGCAGCTATTTAGAATCACTGAGGCCATACCTGACTGAGTGCATGGGTGCAGAGAGAAGCTGATGTTTCTGGCCACATTTGCATGATAGCCTAATAATTCATCTGTTTGCCAAAGGACCGCTTTGATCTAGCTCCTCACTGTAAGAGGATTTTCACATCCAGCTTTTGTGTTCTAGGAGGCCATCTGTACTGACAGTCCCTGGAGTGATCTGACCATTACTTAGCTTCTCTTCCTATTATCAGTGGGATATATTACAGCCAAAAAGGGAAAGCTGATCAGACCAGATAGTAGAAGACTTGCCCTGTAAATAGTTGTTTGGGCATTTGGCCAGGAAGGATCTAGCCCTGCACAGATTCCTTTTTCTCATTTTCATCAAAGGCCAAATACTTCAACTACCCTGGAAGCAAACCAGTGTCTAAATGGAAGGAGTGATTTCAGGCACTTGGAGCCCGGAACACTGAAAGGTGAGCATGAAACAGGTGCTTAAGTCCAGGCAAAACATTTTAGGCCCACTGAACCTGTCTGATAGGGTGGGATCATGCATCTTTATGTTCCATGTAGGGTAAATGCAGAGAGAGCAGCCAGTTTCCCAGGTTTTAGTTTCCCCTGTCCAGGTTACCTATACTCATCTTGACTCCCATCTTCCCCAGTTTCCTTGTTAAACCCTTTCTAGTTCATTCCAATATCAAATTCCATGCTCTGCTTTGCCCTAATTCTTCCTTGCTTTTATTTTACCCCGTCCTGTTATAACCCTGTAAACCAGTATACTTGCTCAGTCAGTCCCAGAGCCTCCTTTACCAGCCCTGCACTCTAATCTTGGCCCAGCATTACTCCTAGTTTCCCACTTCCATGACCATCTAACTTCCAGTAGCAGACCATTCTTTCACCCTCCAGAATCTTCTCATCTACTATAGCCACTTCTCCCTTTCTCTTTCCCATGTCTTTGATTAACTTTTTGACACTGAGAGTACATGACTTCTTTATGTTGCCAAGAGTGGGGTAAAAAATTATTCTGGGCTCAGGAGAAACACACAGACCGGAACAGCAAACTGGCATAGCCTGCAACTGGCTACAGGCTGTCTGCATTCACAGTTTCTCCCTGGCAGAAATGTGTTGAATGTAGAAGTTTTCAGGGGATTTGTTCTAAAAATCAAAGTAATGTAAATTGAATACAAGTAAATGGCACATTTTTTTCAGTAGATTTCAAAGTTAGAAGCCAAGACTCCAAATCACCATTCCATGGCTTAATGGTAAGATTCTGCATTGTCTCCTCTAATCTTCTTCCAGCTTTTTCAACACCTGGATTATGGATGTCCTGTACCAAGAACACCCTGCCTTCTCTGAGTTGGCTCATGAGAACAATACAGTTCCTTTTATTCAAACATTCCATGATTCTTCCCCCCTTCTGAGTGTCCATTTGTGCATTCCCAAAATGCAAGTGTTCTCTTCTATGTCATGTGCAATACTTGAACACCTGAGCATGACATCTGATGTGTGACCCTCCTCACTCCTGTCTCCCTGATGTTTCAAAATGTATTGTGGTCACACAACCAAAAAAATCCTTTTGTTTTGATTGACATAATGTGGGAGAGAAGGATGTGGCATATGGAGCATCTTGAGTTACAGTCAGTCTGTCTCCCCTTCACTTCCAAAAGACTGGGCACTGTTGCTGTGCCTACAGCTGATGATTCCCCTTAGAATGTCTCACCTCACCTTGTAATCAGAAATGGCAGATATCTTGTGTTCCTACTCCTCTCAGAAATATCTTGAATCTGACCTGTGAAATTAGACCCAAATGATTGGAATTTCTCCAAGTTGTGACTGTCTGAATCCAATAGCAGCAAGAAGGGAGCTTTAGTAGTGCATAGATGCCAAACACAACGTTGCTTTCAAGGCTTTCCTTATCCATTAATTCCTCTAAACCCAACATAAAGAGCAAATGGACTCTATTATTTTCTTGTTAAGGAGATGGCTACTATAAAAAATGTGAACAGAAGTTGTGATTTTCTCTTGCCACAGCACAATACCTAGTCTTGTTGAACTGTTCATTGCCAGATTCCTCTGGAATTTGGGTGTATATGTTTGAATACTTGAGAAGGTGTCTGAATAATGCAAGGTTGGTACTTCCAGTGAAGCCTCTTTCCACCTTGGTTCCATGAGCATGGTCAATGTGCTAGAGGGGGCATCTGATGAAGGAAATGGTTTATTTCTCCATTGTATACTATTGTCTGACAGCCCCTTGGGTATATTTTAAGCCCTTGGAGTTATGAATCAACCCTCTGGTTTGCTTTGGGAGTCTGGGGTCTGGTTAGGGTTTTACAAATCACAAATGACAATGGTCTTCCACTGCAGTGTTCCAAAAGTGAGTATTTTTGCTCCAAAAAGAACAATCTGGCCTGCAGGCAACTAGGATATTTCATGGTGGTCAATACTATATTCCAGAATTAAGGTTTTATTCTTGCTCACCAGGAAATGTTTCTTGCAGGGTATATATGAAATTCTCATCCAAACTTCCTGCTTGCTTTTTTTTTTTCTCTTTTCTTTTTTTTTTTTTTTTTAAAAAATTTTTGGCACAAACTTTTCATTTTTTTTTTTAAAATTTTTTTTTTTT
>JAOEGS010018885.1:0-16096 GCA_025447755.1 Corythornis vintsioides
TATATATAACTATATATGACCTGGGCACACTGTTTTTGTGCAGTTCCCCAGGCAGTGACATAAGTTTTGGGAAAAAAAAAAATTGAAATAACCTCCCCAAATTCCCAAGTAAGTCATCTGAAGCCATTAGTAGA
Organism: Corythornis vintsioides; assembly: GCA_025447755.1. NCBI lineage: Eukaryota > Metazoa > Chordata > Aves > Coraciiformes > Alcedinidae > Corythornis > Corythornis vintsioides. The sequence continues at coordinate 135 of JAOEGS010018885.1, forward strand.
AATCCTTCTGCTTGCACAGGAGTTGAGGTGAGGAGACAGGGCCCAGTACTGGGCTGTGGTGCTGGGAGCTCTCACTGGGGTTCTGAGGAGGCAGCCAAGGAGAATTGGCTCTGCTGCCTGTCAGGGGTGACACTGGGGGCTTTTCTTCCCCAGCTCACCAAAGGCTTCAGGATAGATTCAGTGAAATGTAATTGAATGCAAATCCTCTACTTGTACTTCTCCTGACATCGGGCTGCTTAAAATGATAATGAGCTTTGAGAAGTGAAGGAGAAAGTGGCAGCTCAGAGTTCTTTTTTTAACTTGAAACAGAATTGGAGGAGTCCTTAATTCAGGACAGTTTGTAGAGTGCTTCTGGGGGATGAAGGGGTTTTCCTGGCAAGTTTTGTCCCAGGTGCACTGGTGTGTAGGGTGTGGATGGCCATGGAGAGCAGTGGAGACTACAGCCATGAAGAGAATTGCTGGGAATAGGCAAAATCAGTCCTGTCCTTTGAAAAATGGTTATATTAATTCATTTTATTACAGACCAGCAGTAAAAATCTGCATCTGGCCAACAGAAATGCTTACTGAATGTACACAGAACATAATATTAGTGCATATTGAATATATGCCTATGTTACTGTATGCCTTGCTCTCCTAGAAAAAAAAAGACTTCAAGAAGAAATGCTTAAAAGTGAAAAAAAAGTTCTCAGTTTGGTTCAATAACAAAGAAAATCTACAGTTTTCAGACAATTTCATGAGGTTGTCCTGTAAGAACAAATGCTATTTTCTTGTGTGGTTTAGATCTTTCTTAATGTGTTGGTGACCCATCATTTTGTACAGTTGGTGCCTTTCAAGCCTGAGCTTCATTGGAACGGCTTCATTTTGGGTGTTACTGGTTCCTTACTGGGCTGAAACCAACCTGTTGTGGTCCTGATGGGTTTTGTGTCTGTGTGAGCACTCTGTGCTACAAAAGGATTATTGATAATACCAGGACTTGTGCATTTTACAGGTTGTCTTACCTTGTGTAACAAAGCCTTGCACTTACTGTTTGAAAAGGGTTATGGTAAAACTCTGCTAAAAACAGGACATAGTAATTCTGTGGGAGCAGGATGCCCAGGGATTTGCTGCACCTCTAGGACCTCCATGTCTGTAAGAGCTCAACAGAAATTTGATGCTATTTTACATTATTATTTTTTTTAAAAATGTAGATATCTAATCTCTTGAGAAGATCCTTTTTATCTGTTTTTTTTTGTTGTTGTTGTTTTGTTTTCATTATTTATAGTTGATTTAGGTACATTTGTGCCCAGTGGGCTTTTGGAAACTAACAGAGAATGGCCAGTGTTGGTGTCTGTGTGATTCATGATGGACAGCAGGCTTTGCAGGATGAATTTCCAAGTGTGTCTTCACTTCTATACTGCATGGAAATCTTAATTGACATATATATATATATATATACACACAGAGAAGACTGTAGTCATGCTGTTCTGCTCTGGAATCCATGCTGCAATGTAAAATCTCCTTTGAGAAATGCAGAGGTAACCAGATAGCTGAGGTCTGAGCTCAGCAAAACCCTGTGTTTCCAAGTGTGACCTACCAACATGATTCTTCACTCTACTCACTAGTCTCTCATTTGATTTTCACCAGGAGCTCTGACTCTGAAGAAGCATTTGAGACCCCGGAGTCCACTACACCAGTCAAGGCACCACCTTCACCTCCACAGCCGCCCCCTGAAGCAGCAGCAGCAACAGCTGTAGCAGACACAGCAGAACAAGAAATAAAACCTCAGCTGCCCTTGGAAGACACAGGTAATGAGTGTGTAATGAGTGGGACAGGTTCCTGAGAGAGGGGAAGCTGCAGGGGGGTGTTTGTATAAGCACAGGCAAGGAATTGATGCTAATAAGATGTGTTCTGGAAGATTAGTTAGTGTATGATGGGCACTACCCATGCTGGGAAGAAAAATCTTGTTGCATCCTGGAGTAAAGTATTGGGAATCTGTCCATAGTGTTAACAAAAATAAAAGCTTTCTAGAAAAAAAACAAAAAAACAACAACAAAAAAAACCCTTTATTCCTCTTGAATCAAAGTTTATTCTGTAGGATTTTTACAGTCAGATGGGTAGGGAAAGGTGGTATGAGATACAGGTGCTGGTGCTGGTGCCTGGGTGAGAGCTGGTAACTGGGACAATTAACAAAATGTTCTTTTCAAATGTATTGTCACCTGAAACAGAAGGTGAACAAAAAGCCCTTTAGAACAATAGAAATACTGATGTTAGCTTTACTGGAGGAACCTGGGACTATGTACACATGTCTGTATAACACACATAAAAACTGGCACATACTGGGGAAATAACCTTATAAGAAGGGAATGCTGTCTTTAAAAAAAAGACACTCTCTCCTCCCTGCCTCCCAAGTGTTCTTTGTTCTCCCAATTGAGTGATGGAACATGAGCAAGAGCAAGCATTCTATTAGCCCAAAATAGCTTTGTTTGGGCTGTCAGATGACAGCTCAACAGCTTCAGATTGAATCCCTCATTATGCTGTCTTTTTTTTTTTCCCCCCCATCCGAAAGTCAAATTGTCTGGATCACCTGGCTAAATTGTATGAAGGCAATTGTATTCTCAGCAGACTAAAGCTCTCTTGGATTTCATTTGGAAGGACATAGAGTGTTGCCAGGCAGTGTGTGAAAGCTTCCATTTCCAGTCTCAGAGTGATTAGCAAGTGGGCAAAGCAGTGTCCATGGCTGGTGTGTGGATTATAAAGGGTGTCCAGCACTGATTTAAACCTCCAGGAAAGTGACAAATAAGTCTTACAAATGTCTCCAACCAGCTAATGCATTTTCTGGGAGTTTTGCATTAAGGGGAATGCTCTTTAAGGTCATGATTTATTATATGAGGCTCTAAGAAGCTAGAAAGATGTTCAATGAAGCAATTCCACAAAATAAATATGAAATACTGAGACATCCTGACACTTCTTCTTTTCTGCTGTTACAATTCCCTCTTCTTTGTAGCAAACACCATTACTCATTCTCCATCTTCTTTACATTTTCTAATCTTCTGTAATCTAATGATTACAAAATAAGTGGTGAGAGAACAAAAGAGCACATATGCTAAACAGGACTGGAGTGTGGTTTTAATTACTGCAATAGATTATCTTCAAACCCTTGATTACACATGTGCTTCCCTGGCACATGTGATTCTTTTCTTCCTGCATCCCAGATCTTCCTCCTTTCTTTCCAGTCTGTCTTTCCTCCTTTCTTTCCTTTCTTTCTGAAGTAGGAAAATGAAGATATGTGGTCACAGCCAGTATGAACTATATTGAAGGCCACTGGATGGCAGAGATGAAAATGTTTAATTGGCAAATAAGAATTTGTCCATGGGAGGCAAGTTACCACAGACTAACAGATCTATGTTCAGTGTTCCAAAATTAAGCAAAATGGAAGATATACAGCAGGGTATTTTATGTGAGGGAAGGAAGATGTGTAATGCAGAAACAAAATTCAAATCACAGAATGTTAGGGGTTGGAAGGGACCTAGCAGATCATCTAGTCCAATCCCCCTGCCACAGTAGGATCACCTAGACTATGTCACTCAAATGTAGGAGAGCAGCCCAAAGCATTCATTTCCTTTGGAAATCTTCAGAAGAACAGTAAGGGCATAGCTTTGTCAGAAATGCAAAGTGAAACACTTTCTACTTGATAAACCATGTAATTACCAGTTATCTTGTAGTTACCTCACAGGTTTTGCATATGGCTGCACACCCAAAGGACAAGGGGTGTGGTCAGTTAAAGAAGAGCTCCCTGTTGCTGCCATACAGCTAAATAAATAGGTAAATAAACAAGGAGTAAGGAACAGGGGCCACTGGAGAGCCTGGCACATGCACAGGGAGAGGCAGCAACGTCCAGCTGGGTTTCTGGCTTTGTCTTCTACGTAAGGTTGGTGACAGAGAGTGTGTTTGGATGGAAGGAAGGAGCACAGTCAGTGTTTAAAGGCTTATTTCATCTATAGCTGACAATAATTGCTTGTGCAGACGGCTGCAGTTGTGCCACGTGATACCATCAGTGCAACAGCTGGACCCCACTGCTGGAAAACCAAGAGGAAAGGTTTTAATTAGGTTGACTTCAACACTAGCTTAATAAATATGATGAAAGTGAAATATAGCTAAACTCATCCTGGGGTTGTGCCAGCTCCTGGTGGGGTAAAACCTGCCACGTGGCTCCAGTCCATCAGCAGCAGAGCAGGAGAGGGGAGTCAGTCTGCAGGCGAGTCTGGAGGGGAGGGGGAGTAACAGAACATCTATGGAAACCACCTCTGAACCCCAGAAAGAGTCACTAATGAACCCCTTCCATTCCTCTCTAAAGACTTTGTTGTGGGGAATGTGGTTTAATACCCTGGAAAATGTCTTTGAGGGTACTGCTTTTGTTATTGTTTTGATAGTATTTTGAATTATCATTGCCCACCTCATCACCTTTTCATTGTCCTTGTGCCAGGGAAATTGAGGTCAGGCTTTCAAATAGAGAGATGATAACCCATACAAAACCGAACCTAATTTCTGGGATGGAAAACATTGTTCTTAATATTTTTTTTTCTTTCTTTCTTGAAGCCTAACACAGAAAAAATCTTAATGAACTTTATATCCAAAGTTTAGAGGGCTCATCACCTACCTGGGTGCAAGAAATCTGGAATTTTGTGGTGGTATTTTTCATTTTAGGATTGGTTTTAATTTTCATATTGGATATAGAGAAAAATTCTTTGAAATCAGAGAAATTTGCTTATGGGAAGAGCAGAACTTAGACTTTTTTTTATGAGCGAAATGGGAGGTTTCTTTCAGGGATTGCTTATTTTTCATGGCAACTTGTTTCCCTCCTATGGCTCATGTTCTTGGAATGCTTTATGAAACCTCCCATCTACCTGTGGGCAGCACTTGCCAGTAGAATTCAAGGGTGACTGTCAGTGCCAATAAAAGGCATAAACCTTATTTAAAACCTAGTGCTGGCCTCTTTCTAGGGCAAGTCTTCATTTTCATAGCAGCTATCACAGTATGTTCCTTTGTGTTCAAACTGCCTTTTAATAAGGCACCACAATTAGTAATACTGATTTGCTTAATTCTGTGGTGTCAAAGGAGGAATGGTAGTGCTCCCTGGATCTGCTGTTAATGTCAGGAAAACCTGGACTTCAGATCTCTTTGTACTAATAAAGATTTGTGATAATGAGTCCTGGCTGTAGCTTCTTCTCTGGCATTTCTGCTGTTACCAGCAAGGAGCCAATTTTGTTGCAGCATCAGAAGATGTAACAGCAGCATTTTGGTCCTTCCCAAAGCCATGTTTTCCCAGACAATTTCCCATATTTGTTAAAGCAACAATGACAATCTCACATTAGCGAGTCGAGTGACAGTCTGCAGAAAGGGAGACTCTGAAGCAAAGGATTTGATGAGGAGGAAATTGGGAAAGAAGCAATTAAGGAAGATGAAAGCTCTGCCTGGTGTGGAGCACACCAAATTTGAATGCTGTTTTGCTTTGAGCAGCTGGAAAGATTTGTGTGCTCTCTGTGCTGCTCTGATGCATCCCTAACCTCAGCTCTACCACGCCTGGTATTTACAGTCCAAGCCCTTCAGGGCATTGGGTTTCTTTTCTTTTGTTTAAATGCCTGTTTGGACTGACTTTGAACGAGGGGCCTCAACTCTTTGGCTCACACTGGGATGAAAACAGCTCCTAATTGCAGATGACTTCTTGTTCAGATGCCCCTTTTATTTCATGCTGACCTACATTGGTACTCTGCTGACACGCTGGAGCTATGTGAGTGTTCAGTGTAATGTATTCCCATGAAGGCTTTTCCATTCCCCTTCCAGTGTAAAATGTGCAGGTCTGTTAATGCTGGAGTTTTTGGTCACTCTTTGAGCCCCCTTCAGTGTCAAAGTGATCTGTGTGGCAAGTGAGCACCAGCTCCACTTGCAAATCAGGTCTAATTAATGACCTCTCAGCCAGGCAGAAACCAAGCCCAGCCCAGTTGAGATTAAGGAGAAGAATAAACTGTCCTGAAGTACTGCCACATTATTAACAGAAAAACACATGAAAATATTTTTTTAATTGATGTAACCTAGTAAACTTGCACAGTCCTTAGAGAGGAACTGTGGAGCTGTCATTTCTTTGTCATTCTTTGGGAATATGTAGTGCCACTCTAATGCTTTGGGAAGTGTGTCCAGTTCTTTAAATCTTTTGTCATCTGCGTCCAGAAATTATAATTCTTGCAATCTCTAAGCAGACATATTTTTTTTCCTATTTTTTCCCCCCGTTTAATAATTCCCTGGGAATTATTTGGCAAAAGATGTCAGGATTAGAATGAAAAGAATGTGTAGAAATTTCTCTGAAATCACGTATGGACAAGCAAATAGAATAATTTTTCTTAGACAGTTTTCCTTTATAGTTGCATAATTTAAGAAAAAAATAACAACATGAAGAATGCTGAGTTGCTTCAGTAGGAAACACTGGGGTGTTTTGCTCCAGTACATACCAGTGAGAGCTCAGAGATAATTTACCCCAGCTGAAGAGAGATTCCCAATGTCCTGACTGGAACATACATGTAGGTGGAGGTGTGTGTTACATTCAGATAAGGAGCAGCAGAACCAAGACAGCAGGAACAAACCATATATATTTTGAAAATACATTTTAATAATAATCTGTAATGAGCTGAAAGGCCAAGAGCACCATCACCTTAATCCTCTCCTACCTCTATCTTTTCCTCTCTTTTCAAGATGTATTGTATATTTTTCTACTTTGTCCAATATAGTTGTTCTATCACAAATCAGGAGACTTCTAGGAATGTTGTTAGGATTCCATTCAGTAATCAAATATTTAATTACAGTGAAGAGCTTCTTGGTCTCACAGTTTTAGCACAGAATTCTCTCTTAAAAGATTATCTTTTCATTGATGAGTTAGAACTACATTTTGAGAGATCTGTTTTAAATAGTTTGTGGGGAGCTTCTAGCAGCCTTGTTTAAGGAAGATTTGCAACAGAGAATTGTACAGTACAATTAGAGTACAGTACTCTGACTAATTGTCTTACCTTCATAATTTATTTCATATTAAATTCTCAGTGATTCATGTCTCATTATAAATTTGGAATTACAAGGTCAAATTGGAGTGTATTGACTCCTTGGGGCAGAGAGAGGAGCAGCATTGATGGGTTGTGGAGAGGAAGCCACATTCCTCTGGGAAACTGGTAAAAATAGCACATGGGAAACAAAACTTAAGATCAACATGTAATTGCTGAAGCACCAGTCAATTTACAGGGAATTTACTGCATAAAAGCATGGACACAATTCTGTGAACTCATTTTATAATAGTAGAAAATGTGAGTAATGAAGTGCCTGATGTTCAGGATTTTTAGCCTGTTATAGTAATACCCATCTCTTTAACTGATAATTAGTTTAGAAGAGATACTTTAGAGGCTGTTGCAAATTCATATCTTTTGTTTATGTGAAATTTGCCTTGAATCCTTTCCTAGGGAAAACAGAACTTTAGTTAATATATTGGAATGTTGGTTTGTATGTCTTTTAATCATTACTTAGTCCGTTTGTATGATCTCAACCCTTTATTCTTTTGCTTGTAGTAATGATAGTACCACTTATTAAACTCTAGCTTTAAAAATGTGTTTAAAATTCCCTCCATTTTCTGATCCCACAGGACTATGTCCAGAAGCTGTGCCCGTAACTGATGTGTCACATGGTGAATCAGCTGAAGAAAGCCCTTTCCGACCCCCTTCCCATTCTTTCTCCACTGTCTTCGATGAGGACAAGCCAATAGCCAGCAGTGGAACTTACAACTTGGACTTTGATAACATTGAGTTGGTTGATTCTCTCCATGCCTTAGGACCAAGCTCTCCAGGATCCAAGAGTCGTGACCCCAAAGCGAATGTTCGAAGAAAATCCACTGACTCAGTCCCAGTCTCCAAATCCACCTTGTCCAGATCTCTTAGCTTGCAAGCTAGTGATTTTGATGGAGCATCTTATCTTGGCAACAGTGAGACATTAGCACCGGCAGCAGATGTGTATGGTACTGGGTCCAGTAGTGCTTCCAGTACCCTTAAAAGAACAAAGAAATCCAGGCCAGCTTCCTTGAAAAAGAAGCAGCCAGCAAAAAAATCTCTGGATGCTCCACCAGTGAAGGAAACACCACAAGAACCTTCTGACCCTGGCCAAGCAGCTTGTGGCCCAAGTGAGGATAAAACAATATCTGAAACTAAGGCTGACTCAGTCAAGCCTGAATGTACTGAACCTTCTAAAATCTCTGCTGAGAAACAGGAGACTCCACCTGTGCCTGAAGGATCCTACCCTTTGGATCTAGACAGTCTTGAAGGGATTAACCCGTTTAGCACCGGAGGCAGCAAAGTGCAGAACTCTCCCCCTGCCAACAGGAAAACTCTCCCTCTTACAACGGCACCAGAGGCTGTGGAGGTGACTCCTCCTGACACCGGAGGACAAGAGGACCCTCCGGTCAAAGGCATTGCAGTGAGGCTGGAGTTTGATTACTCTGAAGAGAAAGGCCTGAGTGAGGAGCAGCAGGAGAGTACTCCTCCCAAAAAAACAGGTAAAAAGCCTGGTGCTAAAATGCCACTAAGGAGGCCAAAGACTAAAAAGTCAGTGGAAAAGCTTGACAATGCTCCGACCACACCGACCAAGTCACCCACTGATCCAAATGAAATCCCCATCACAAAAGGCTCTTACACTTTTGATATTGACAAGTGGGATGATCCCAATTTTAACCCGTTCTCATCCAGTACAAAAATGCAAGAGTCTCCCAAACTGCCTCAACAAACGTACAGTTTTGAGCCAGACATGTGTGAGGACTCTATTGACCCTTTCAAGTCTTCTTCTAAGATACCCAGCTCACCCTCCAAATCTCCAGCTTCCTTTGAGATACCAGCCAGTGCCAATGAAACAAATGGAACCGAAGGAGACAACCTGAATAAACCTGCAAAAAAGAAGAAGACGCCACTAAAAACGTAAGTTCAGGGGCACATGTTCCTACCCCTTAGCACACTTACTCCTGGGTCAGATTTGAGTAGAGAAAGGAAGAGGACATTGAGAGTTGGTAGCCACCCAACTGGACTCGTGTTGGGGGTCTGCACGTGCTCCCTCAACCTGTTTCCTCAACAGCTTGATGTTCCAGAGGGAAGGGGAGAACCAGCTCTACATCGAGCCAGATTAGGTGTCTAGTCTGGCAGTTGGGTTTTTGGAAGTCTTGGGGCTCAGTGGAGCTTTGTATCTAATTTAGTCCAATTTTACCAATTTTGTGGGAAATTTTCTGTGACATAATCTTTGGAATTTGATGTGGTTTAAGATGATCAAAGTCATTTCACCAGTAAAGACTATTAATCATCGTTTTGGAGATGTGAAATAGCAAGACAATGACAAATCTATTGCACACACCAGGAAGGTTGTTTAGGACTCCCTGTGGCAGTGCTCCCATGATGGGACAGAAGAGACAAGCCAGTGCAAAATGCTTCAACTCCAAGAGGCAGAAAGGAGGGTGTTTGAATTAGGAAATTATATTGTAACATACCAGGACTTCTAAAACCCAATTAACAGACAAATTTGCACAGTTTTTAATAGCACTATTGAAGGGTGCAGGAATACAACTCTATGGACCAGTTTCAAAATGCATTCCTTGTATGGGAAGAATGATTTCTAGTTGCTGGAGGTGAAGCCAGGCATGAGTTGAAGCCATTGCTAAGCTTGTGCTGTTTTGAATCTGTGCCATATGTTGTTACCTGTGTTAAATCAATGAAAATAATCAGGTTTTATCCTTGAATGAAACCTGCAGCAGTCTAAGCATTGACCTCCCTGTGAAAAGATGAGGTTTTCAGATGAGATGTCAGCTCAACACAAATTGTGGTCATGTACCTAAGTGCTGAACTGTTTTGAGATAGATCCTATTGCTCAGATGGTGCTGAGCAAAGAGCAGCTGATGCTGCTGGATGGTTGGAGGCTGTGCTCAGAAACAGCAGCTTTCAAGAGCATTGTACGAGAGCAGAGTGGAGCAGAAGCTGCCAAGCTTCTCAGTAGATGAAAACTTTTCTTAGCCTGGTTTTGTTGAGGTTTGCTTCTTGTTTTGGGGCAATTAGTGTGTTCTGTTAGAACATGAAGTTGGATTTCAGTGACAGCCAAAGAGATGAGCTTTAAAGAAATGCTGTTTTCTTTCTTGACTGAGGTAAATGAGTTTAAATGGTCCAATAGCTTTTTCTGTGCTGTCAGAACAAATCAGCAGAGGTGAAAAGGCCTTGTGTAACTGTGCTCTTTCCTTAAGCTCAGCTGCCATTCAGGAACAGTTTAACATCCCATATAACAACAAACACTGTGTTTTGAAAGGGAAGCAGGTGGCTACCAGCAGGGAAGTCAGGGACTGTTAGTAGGGTGAAAGGAATTGAACTCGGAGGCGTTCTGTGAGATGAAAGTCTGTCAAAATTCGAACACTGAATTTGAAAACATTGAAGGACTTGATGAATATTTTTTTTCTCTCCATGTATATCACAATACAAAGTAGAGGTTAAGATTATACAGGTAGAAAATATGCATGGTCAGATTGCCTTAACACATTAACAGATTATTTGTAGGTTTATCTTTTTTGTCAGTTCCTTCTGTCTGTCTCTCTTTTCTTTGTCTTATTTGTCTTAGGATGGTAGAAGATGTGATGTCTGTTTGTTCTCTGTTGTAAGTAATTCTAAGCTAACATTTCAAGTTTCCCCTTTGATTTACGGGCTTTTTAATTTTACTTATTTATTTTACAGCATGTTATGATTCAGCATGAAGCTTTTATGTTAACTATTTCACTTTGCTGGCATGTATGAAAGCTATTTTATATAAGATGCCTTGCTGTGAATGAGTTTGAGGAATCTTTTGCCTCATTATTTGTTTGCCTATCAAAGAAGATCCTCTTCTAAAAACTACATAGGTTTTGTATCCTTGAGCTAAAATAGGAAAGTTGTTTTTCTACCATTGTACAACAGCATTGTACAATCAACCTTTCCCAAACACTGCTTAAAGTGTTTTTCCTTATAAGTTATCATTATATTGGTTATCCTAATTACTTCTAGCATCATAAGCTAGATAATTGGTAGCATTGAACACACCAGTATTCAGCTGTCCAATTTATTTTCCCCTCTAGAAGTGATATTGATTTGCCCTCTACTGATTGAAACCCACCACTGTAATTTCTGGTGCTGATCTTGCCATCAGGGATGAGCTGGTGGGCACTAATTTTTGCCACTGCATCTCACATCAAACATTTAGTCATTATCTGTTAATTTGCTCTGATGTTTGTCTCAGTCTTCTAGTTAGTAACATAAATGTGTTTGAGTAACTGGCAATATGAACCAAGAGAACAGGAAAAGAATTGGTTAGAAAATATGTTTATACACAAATGCTTCAAAATAAAGGCAAAGTTCATAATGATACCCAAGACACAGTGTATGTTCTTCATTTCTTTTGCCTGATTGAAACCTTTTGGCTTTTGAAGAGCTACAGTGTCCGTGCTCCCAGTCTGCAGTGTGTCAGGGGAACTGGAAGCAGCATTGCCATATTTCTAGTTGTATTTAAAGGGTCCTTTGTGTACATTTGTAATGATACAGCTTTGTTTTGGCATCTTGGGAACAGCATCTGTCTCAGCTGTTTTCATGTAGTACATCCAAAGCATATAATTTTTTTTTTCTTAATGGTTTATGGAGCTTAATGATTGGAGCTGAATGCTCAAATCTCAGTTTTAATTCTCAGGTACAGATGTGGTTTAGACCCAATTTTCAGATGGGAAACTGAAGCAGACAGGAGCTAAATAATTTGCTTAAGGCTGTTTGAGGATGTCTGTGGTGGAGCAGGGATTTGAATGGCAATCAAGCAGCAGCTCTGTGCTGTAAACGTGTTGGTACTTTGCCTGAAAAAATATGGCAATCCTGCTTTTCTCTGCTTTTGGGGAATCAAGGCCTGTTCCCAGTGCATGACAAGAATATGTACCTCTGGCATGTTCCTCTGTGGTGGGATTTTAATGCAGAAGGGCTCTGTAGAGGTTGCATTGTCTGTGATTGCCTCTTGATAAATGTGAAATGACCTGAGTCTTGCTGGTGTTACCCTATTAACTGTTTTAACTTTATTTTCAGTGATACATTTAGGGTGAAAAAATCACCAAAAAGATCCCCACTGTCTGATCCTCCTTCTCAGGTAAAGCACTGCCTTATTTTCATTCGTGTCACTCGTGTTCTTGTAGGGAAAAAAAAAAGGGAAAATCTTATTTATTTCATTGTGGAATTGTACATTTAATAACAGAAGAGTATTTTGTAAATAGCTTAAGCTTATCAGTGTCAATGTGTATCCCACTGGGCAACAGTTGTATGGCATTATCTTTTGGTCTCTAGAAGTGTGTATACAACTTCTATCAGATCCAGTATTTGCTCTGGGAATACCAGTCAGACTATTAGTCAATGTACTTTGGAAAGTCTGTGTTACAGTGGGGTGACAATATGAATAAATATTTTCAATCAGTTGTCTGAAAAACTAGAGGTAACTACCCAGCCTGGAATTTTTAAACTAGAAAGTAAGAAACGAAATGCATCAAATTGGTGGGCTGGAAGGGAAATAGAAATAAAACAAGTGGGCTGATCTACCAGGAACATGTGCTTGGATGGTTTTATTCCTTCTTGTAAACTGCCAGCAGGTGGTTTTCTTGGAAGAGAGGTTAACAAAAGCTGCTCTGCCTACAAAGGCCTAACTGCTTTGATGTGGCACAGCTCTTTCCATGCTGCTCTTCATCTTTCTGTTCCCATCCCAGCCTTTTATTTGTGCTGCTTGACAGCATAGAAGTGAAGAAAGGGTTTGTGACCTCACTGACCTCCAAAGGTTTGCTCCTGTGAGGGAAGCCCAAAAAGTCAGTTTTGGTAGTCAAAGACTTTGGTCATGGGTGATGTGTGCCACTTATGTCAAGTGCCTCACAGATTTAAAGGGCTTCTTTCTTCCCTCTCCTAATCGAGGCAGCTTTGCAATGCGAGTGTTTATCATCAAAGAGCTGAGTTATGCTGGGAACATTTGCTGCCAGCAGAATTCCAAATGAAATATTTTAATTTTTTTTTTTTTTATTAAGTGCTTAGAGCTGCAGAAGAGTACAGAACGGCCATGCAAGGGAATTTGGAGAGTTAATTATTCCGTGTGTTAGGGGAAGATAATAGAATTAATTGACACTTTGTTTTCTGCAGGATCCCACTCCACTGCCTACTCCAGAAACACCTCCTGTCATATCCACGGTGGTTCATGCGACAGATGAGGAGAAATTGGCATCTTCAGTGACCAGTCAGAAATGGACGTGCATGACTGTGGACCTGAACACTGATAAGCAGGATTACCCACAACCCTCTGATCTCTCCACATTTGTCAATGAGACTAAGTTCAGCTCTCCTACAGAGGGTATGCTTTCCAAAGGGTGTTTTATTGAGAGAGGTTTGTTCCTCTGTTATGCAGGATCTGTGAAAAATGATGCTTTTTGGACCATTCAGGGGAACTTGGCAGTTATGGGGAGCTGAATAGAAGACCCCAATAGTACAACCTTGAATTTGCAAGAGAAAATTGAGGAAGCTTTAAGGAAGTTGAAAGGGACCCTCAGAGAAAGGCTTCTGCTTCCTTTGTATAGTTAATTGTATTTATGCTCTGTTCTTACTCATGTTTTGTGTGTGCTGCCTGTTCTCTCCGTGCCTCCATGGGAGACTGGCTTCTGACACTGCTCTTGGATTCAGAGTCACTAAACTATGGATTTTGCCTGAGCCTGTTCCTTTAACCTCAATGGGAGAAGCTCCCAGGTTAAAATTCTGCTTCAAGTTTGTATATTGCATGAAGACCCTTAATATGCTGTCTTTCCTCCAGATTCCTAGGATCCAGGTATCAGGATACCCCCCTGCCCACTATGATAGGATAGTTACCATTCACATGCCAGATAAAACATCCATCTAGATCAGCTTCTTAAGATCCATCCTGTAAGCAGCTAAAGCTTGAAGGGTCTCCTCCAAGAACTGTTGTTCCAGGTCTGTCAATGTGGTAGAGGCAGAATTGAGACAATTGGTGTGTGGCCTTCCTTGGGGTCACCAGAGGGAATACTGCTTTGCAACATCTGCTCCAAGGGCAGAATTTTGGCTTTGTGGGTGGAAAGAATGTATGAGTTCAACTTGGCTTAAACTTTGCTTCTTGATCAGAATTAATTAATTAATTGTTTTCCCTAACCTTTCTATCTGTGTCCCAGGCTACCAGTAAAGCTACTTCATGCCATTTTAGACAGGGTCTGGGGAATTTTTGTCTAATTAAGAACTGCAAAGCTTTTAGGTAAAATGTGTTTGATGTTAAAAAGCAGAAATAATCCCACTGATTTTAATGGAACTGCAACGTATTTGTGTGTCCTGGGCTGTTTGGAAGTCTGAGTCTTCTATACAGATAACTACTTCAGTCTGGAGAAATCTATTTGGCTTTATTGTCAAATTAGTATTGTAGGCATTGGTGTCACTTCATTTTTAACAAGAAAAGTAACTTAATGAAATCAGTTTTAGAAAATAAGCCCCCCCAAATGTGGAAAAAATGGAAATTCTATGGAGGAGATAGAACAAAAGAGGAGTGAGAGATACTCTCAGGCAATCATTTTAGCTATCAAAGTGTGTAGAAGAAAGCGAGTAAAGCTTCTAATTAAATGCTAATTGTCTTGTCTCATGTGCTGCATGGTATAGTCAGAGTTTCAGATTACATGCTAATTATAATCAACAAAGCTTCCACTTTTCTCATCTCTTAAAAATAATATTTTTTTTTCCCTTGACAGTCTTGTTCCTATGGCATTGAGAATTTTTTTGAGTTAATTCCAGGGCTGTTCCTCAGTGCAAATTTTTTTACCCCTCCCATATAGTAGTAGGAGTGTTACCCTGTAACTTAACCCAGCTTTTGTACAGATACAGCCCAGCTACTGAGTCAGCCAATACTCTCAGCTGTTGCATGAGCTGCTTACAACTGCTGCCTTTTTCATGTTGCACTCACCAGAAATAAGCAGCAATTCTCAGCAGAAAATTCTGTTGTAATCTTGCAGCTATTTGTAGGAAGAGTTGAAGGACATCACTTAGTAAGTTGTATGTATTGATAAAAGAAAATTATTTTACTTCATGGGATATCCTGGGAATTTGTAATTTGGGAAGTATAGAGCCTAAGGTTTGGGAGAGGGGATGATGTCTTAGAGGAGCTACCTAGGAAAGGAGATAGAGTTTCACGAGGCTGGAAACTTCTGAGAGCACTGAGGCAAAACAAATTGTGTTTGGTGAGCTGAGCTCTTCCTTTTTTTTGTAGCTGAAGCATCCCCACCTGTGCCCTGTCTTTTAAAATCAGTAAAGTTAAATACTTGTTGTCCCCAAAGTCAGCTTGGATTGCAGTAGCAAAGCTGCTACCAGCTCTGCAGACAGATGGAAGATCTGTGCCAGCAGAGGACAGTGCTGGAACGTTTACTGCCCATGAGCACATGGTTGCTCTCTGAGGTCATAAAGCTGCCCCATAAATGCTTGTGATGCACCTCATTGGGCAGTGTGGAGATGTGAAAGGCAGTTGCTAAGCACTGGGTGCTGGTTGCTGGTATTTCAGGCTTGCTTCTGCAATTCTGCATCGAGTAGGTGGCTCAAATCACTTTTGATTTCACTTTTGATTTTGCTTTCTCCAGGAAGAAGCTTGGCTCTGGTACCAGGTCCAACTTGCCTGGCTCCATTAAAAATGTTTAGTGCTAAGAATTTAACTGTGAGGATCCTGCTCTTAGAGCATTCTCTTCATTTCACTCAGTATCTGCCATGTGTCAGGTACTGAGAGTTTGTGGCTGTCCCTCTTCAGTGGTTGTTTGAAAAAAACATAGACTTGTGGAATTACACAAGTACTCCAAGGTGCTTTATATTATATAAAATTTATATATTAATATTATATATTATATAAAATTTTGAGCACTT